>VWPU01014263.1:0-71224 GCA_013398955.1 Callaeas wilsoni | reverse complement strand
TGCCCGTGCCCGTGCCCGGCGGCGGGCGGTGAGCGGCCATGCCGCGCAGGGCGGAGAGGTGCCTGCAGATCGCCCCGCACTCCCTGGCCATCGTCCTGGACGCCGCGGCCGGGGGGCGGCCGGGGGGCGACGGTGCTGGGGCCGGTGCCTGTGCGGGGCCGGCGGCGGAGCTGGGCCGCCACCGCATCGGCTACGAGATCTTCGCGGACTTCAAGCGGGAGAACATGCAGCACTTCTGGGACCGGCGAGCCACGGCGGCGGTGGCCGAGACCTTCTTCCTGGGTTGGATCGACGAGCAGGTGCTGCTGGTGCAGGGCAAGGAGGAGCACCTGGAGGTGCTGCGGCAGGGCTGGGCCCGCCGCTCCCTCAAGCCCCCCAGCGGCTTCCACATCAAGTGCCTGGGTAGGTGCCGCCGGGCCGGGCCGGGGCCCGCGGAGCTGCCCCGCCGCAGGTGCCCTCCGGGGTCAGGGAGCGGAGGCGGAAAGGGGGGCCCTCCCTGCTGCGGAGTTTTAGCTTCCAAAAGTGGCTGTGCGCGAAAGGGCTGAGCCGGGATGGGAGCGGTGGCTTTACGGGGATGCGGCTAAGTGGCGTTCTCCGGGAGAGCCGCCGGCCTCGGCTGTAGGGTCGGTTAGAGAGGTGCGTCCCCCAGCTCCCTTCAGCGGGCGAGGGTAAAAACATAGACTGGAAGTGTTGGAATATACCCCCTGCAGGATGAAATGCCCGCTGGCCTCCTACGGGCCGGCTCCGCCCGCAGCGTGTTCTCGAGGCTTCTTGGCTCGGGAGTTAAAAGTTCTGTCTAGTATTTCCAGGTGTGCTAAAACAGTATTTTACTTTATATTCGGCTCTACTTGTTAGATCAAACTTGTGTCATAGTGTTGCTGTGAACGTGTCTTCCACAGCGAGGCATGGTAGTAGGAGATGAGTAACATGGGATTTTTTGCGGTGCAAGGCAGGTGGCTTTTGGAACTGTAAACGCAAGTCTGTTATGTCGTGGTGGGCTGAAGTCTCAAGTTACAGTGTGATTCCCTAAGGGAATCCCATCAGTGTGCAGTGGCCTAGGACAAAGCACACCTCATCCTGAATTTTTGTTAGGAAATGAAAAACTCCTAACCTGGAGAGCAAAAATGTTTCAGCACTTATTTTTACATGAAAAAAACCCAACAAACAAAGACAAAAACCAACACAACCCCTTCATCAGCATCCCATCAGCCCCAAACCCTAGATATAAAGCGGTAGCTATTTGATGGATATACTGGGGAGTTGTGAAGAACAACAGAGCAGAATTTTTTCTTAGGATTTAAGGCAACTCAACATTCATGACAGCTTGAAACATGCAGCATCTCTTACAGAGAGAAGGAAAATTGTGAGGATTTGCTTTATTGCTGGCTTAATGACTTGCCATGGCTGCTGCAGTGATGGTGAGACAAACTGTCTTTTCCTTGTGTACAATTTATATCATCCAGGTCCTATGCAGCAGGCGCCATGAGCAGGTCACAAAGCTGGAGATGCTCTCTCTGTACTGCGAGTTTCAGATCCTTAAAACAGGATGCTTCCATGCATTTATTTCAAAAAAATTAGCTGAGTGAGGTTCCTGAACAGAATGGAACATGAATATTCGAGGTTTCCCAGTTTCCTGTTTTTTATCTGGCTTTTGAATGTTTTTAGCTGCCTTTGTCCTTTTGAACAAGCAGTGCAGACTCTTATCATTTCTAGTTATTAGCAATCTTGTCTCTTGCAGAGTTGTCAGACACTTGTCTGTCACTCGCTGTTTCTCCATTAGACTTACTTGAATATTACAATTTTTTTCTGTGCTGAGAGGGAAGGTCAAGACAAGTTGCCCTGTTAAAAATCAACTGATGGACCTTTTTTCCTCGTAATAGCAAATTTTCTTCTGAACCTCAGATGACAAGACAGTGTTGCAGAGCAGGTGGTTAATCCTGTTCTGGTGATAGAAAATTTTATGTGGTCCACCACTATTTGGAGAAGGGAAGAAGTTGGGCAGGGGTTAGTGCTAGCTGCTCAGCCTAGCTCATCTGGGCTTTTTGGCTGCAGTTCGACGGAGGATGAAGAGCTTTTGAATTGGCCCTGTCACCTGATGGAGTGTCAGGGTCAGTGTTTGATTTTTGGGGTGTTCCTGGACCTTGCTCATTGGGTGACATTCCTCAGCCTGCTGTGGAGGGCTGTGGAGAGGTGCATTCTGACTCTGACTTTACTAAAGCCACCCAAAGAATGTAAACAGGTCTTTGTAGCCTATCTTAAAATATAGAAACAAAACTTTTGCTAGAAGTTCGCGTTAATAAGTAAGCTCACTGGTGTGCAAATAATATGCATTCCTTTGGTGGTTATCTTTGCTGCAAATTTACAAAAGACTGGAGCCAGAGTTTTTAATTTGACTTTAAAAATAGCAAATGCCTCTCAGCAGTTGATTAAAGGCTATGAAGGAAGAGCAGACACCTGTTGGAGTCTTGCCTGTTGTGTAGTGCCTTATCTGTGCTAAATATAATGGGAGGAACAGATTGATTTTTATTTTTTTCCACTGTTATTTTTTTCCACTCATAGACTGATAATTCAGGTCTTGTATCTAAGTAGATTCAACTTGCACTTACTGTAAAGTTAGGTAGTTAAAGTATTGTCAAAATAATGGGCTTGGCCTGTGGGCACGAGCATCTGCTTAAATGCATGTAATTGTATTTTCAACATAATTAGGTACCTAATGTGTAAATGGCTGTGACTTACTAAGGAACTGTCTCACACTTTATTACCTACTTTGTTTCATTAAAGCAGCGAACAACACATAGACAAAAAGAAAAATCCCAATGCTTTTCAGCTTAAAAAAAAAAAGTGGTTGGTATCTTAGGCTGATAGGAAAACCTGCCTGCTGGGAGTTGCAGAATAGTAATATTTTACTCCTGTTAATAAATAACTGGTAGGGTCAAGGGGAAAAAGTGGCACAGTGTTTTTGATGAAGGTGACACTGCTGTTTTCTCTTGCTCTGGTCCAGCTGGTAGTCCCCACACTGTGGCGAGAATAGGGGTTGCCATGGCTGGACAATGGGGGGGTGCATGGGAGACTGACCCAGGGGGTCTTCTTCTGCACCCCAGGGCCCTTGGAACACCTGGACAATGCTGTGATAAGTTGTTGGGTTGGTCCTTGTCTCATTTCTCAGCTGGCCGTCCCTTTGCAGAAAGGTGGGGGGCAGATTTCTGCCTCAGCTGCCCCTGGAATCCAGCTGGGATGGAGTAGCTGGACAACCAGCTGCCTGCCCCAAGGTGGTGTGAAGGGAGCATCCCAGCCTCCTGCTGCTGTCTAGCATGGGACAAGGGACAGAAAGGTCTCCTCAGCTGCACAACCTCCATGCACACGGAGTAGAGAGCCTTGGACAACACTTCCCTTCCTCTGTATTGTGAAGTGCTAACATGACCCAGAAATCTCAACTGCAGCCTGACTTTCAAACCTCTGCTGATGTTGCTGGTGTTTCTTTTTCATTGTGGTCCGGAGCCTTGGCTCTGATGGGTTGTGATGGCTGTGGAGATAATAACTAGAGGAAAAAGTAGCTGGTCAGGAAGAGGGAATACTAAACCTCTAGTGTGCATAGCAAGTTTTCTGCTGCTGGAATTGTAACATGTAAACCAGGAGAGACTCACTGCTGAATGATCTTCCCACCTTTAAGTCACCCTGGCTTGATAATGAAAAATTCATGGAAGTATTATCTGTAGTTAACAGGGACAGTCCTACCGTGCTCAGTGCAGGTGTGCCTGAGCCACAAAGTGAATGGATTAAAATCTGCATGAGATTCCGGTGTCCAAAGATTTGAATTATAAAATAAGACCTTACAATTAAATACAGCAGAAATATGAAGCACATGAGAAATTTTCTTATAGCACTGACGTCTTAGGGCTGGAGGGTACAGGGGATGAAATGATTCATGTGTGACTTCTAAACTTACTCCTCTGGCAGTTTTCTTAAACTACATTGTTATGCCATAAAAGCTTGCTCAAGTGACCAGTTTCGCAGTGATCAAAGTTATTTGGATATTAGGAAATTGCTGGGTGTATCAAGGTTTTTAAGTTGGCTGAAGGGAAACTTTGGGAAACATAAGCAATCTCTGAATAAACAAAATCCCCAAACTAGCACTTGCTTAATATGTCGATTTAGGGGGTCAAGGAAGTCTTATGCAAATCTGTAGGTCCAATGATGAAATTCATTGTCTTTGGAAGCTCTCTTGTAACTTTGCAAGGCTTTTGCAACTTAAGTCTTTAATGAGCGTTAGTATTTTAACAAGATTTCTTGTTTTGACACACCTTCCATTTGCACTCACTAATACTTGTCATCCTGGCAGCTGATTTTTTTTTCACCTTTCAGCTCTCCTGTGCAAGGTGCTGTCAGTGTAGCAGGATGTTCCACCTCATTTTCATGTCTTCATTGCCTTTTGTGTTCCCAGATGAGACTTTCTTCTGTATCTCTTGCGCTTGATTTCTGTGTCACGGACAATGGGCATCTTTGAGAGGTTTTCATACACTTCACAGAAGGGCCATGACCTTTTGTAAAGATTGCTTGAAAAGCAGTGACCAAACTTTATAATAACCCTTTGGCCATGCCCAGAGCAATTTCTCCAATTAGAAGCTGATGTTCAGATGGAGTTTTTAAGAAACGTATGTGCAATAATTAAACTAACTAGCAGGAGTTATAATTCAGCAAAGTCGGCAGGGCCGGGCTGTTGTGCATTGTTCCTGCTTGGCCAGGCGTAGGGGGGAAACTTTTTTTGCCGCGCTGGGAGTTGGAGCTAAGTGCTCCCTTTCTTTTCTCTCCCTGCCGTATCCTCTCATGCCACCAAAAAATTAAATTAACACCCCACCAGTTTAGGTTCGGTAATTTTCACAATAGGTTTTTCAGTCATTAGTGGACAATTATGGTGAAGTGTAAACTGTTGGACATTGAATGTTATTCATCTATAGACATTTATAAAACATGAATTCCTTTTTTTCCTCCCAATTATCTCCTTTATATAATGAAAATTTCTTTTCAGTGAGGAAGCATTAGATTTCATAGTAATAAAACCTCCGATGGCTTTACCACACACTCAACTACACCTTTTGTATGCCTTGTGGTATTACTATGGGAACTTCACTGGATTTAAACTTCAAATTTTTTTTTTCTCCTTCTCTACCAACTCCAACCTAGAGCCAGTTAGAGATTCACTAAGCACTTTTTATATCTGTGAGGTGGTTATTGCAGTCTTAAAAAAAAAAAAGGTAAACTTAAGCTTAAAGCCAGGCTGAAGTGCTTCTGAATTTACTCCCAGCTCTGAGTAAAGAACGTCACTGCTCACAAGTGTTGGGTTGGGCCTTTAATGTAATTTGTAAAAGCAGCTTTCAGAGGCTGGGGAGACAGAGACAAGAACTAAATTAGTATGGACTGCATATAAAGTGCCTGATTACTCAGTATGTGGTTTGTGCTTGTGTTGTGGGAATGAAGTCTTAGAGTCAGAATTGCTTTCTGCTCTTTAAAGAAAACTGCGTATGGCCTGCAAAGCTAGCGCTAGCCATCAAAAATGTATTGTGAAAGTAAAAAAACACAAAGGCAGGAAGGATACGGACTATTTAATTTCATTTTTTCACTCAAAGCAGCTTCTCTTGAACAAGCAAAGTCAAATACACAGATCTGTGGTATTCCTTGTGCAACTCAAGGGAAGGATTTATAAGGTTAATAGCCAGCTAGTACTGTCTCCCCACCTCCTTCCTCCCCACAAAGAGCACTATTGTATAGGAAAACATCTTTTCCGGTGGCAAATTAGTCATCCAGCCTTGCAAGTTAAGTGTATGCTCTGTGCGAAAAGCAATGCTGTAAGGGAACCGTGGTGGCCGAGAGCAGCCCTTGGCCGTGGGGCTTTGACAAAGCAAGAGGTCTCTCACTCTCTCCATCTCTTTGTTTGTGCATGAGGGTCTGGTCTTTAATTAAATGCTCCTTGTTCCCTTCCTCAAAGGGCCCTTGTCTTTGCCGAGGAGCAGCACAGTGGATGTGCACTGAATGAAGCCCTTGTCAGGTGTTATTCCCAGTGCTTAAATGGGTTCCTGCGCTGCCAGCATCATGTGCCACCAGACTAGTCACTAAATCACCTTTCCATCTGTCCCACTGTTCTTTTCTACATAGTCATTTTTGGATTTAAGAAGACTGAGGTGAATGAGGTGTCCAGGGCCCATGCAATGGATAACCATGGAGCTGCCAGTCACAGGCACCTCCATCCTGCCTGCTCATTTTTACCATTTTGTGGCATGAAAACTCAGTTGTGTTTCCCATTTTGTCTGTCTTCATAATTTTCTAGTAAGAGGCATGTTGTTAGATGTTTTACTTATCAAACTGTAATGATTTTAGTTGACTAAGTACAGATCTTCTATATGTGATGCCACAGTTTAAAATTTTGCCTTAAATGAGTTTTGATTCATAGAATGGCTTGGGTTGGAAGGGATCTTAATGATAATCTTGTTTCAACCCCTGTGCCACAGGCAGGGAACCTTCCACTAGACCAGGTTGCTCAGAGCTCCATCCAACCTGCCTTTAAGCACTTTCAGGGATGGGACACCCACAGCTGCTTTTGACAACCTGTTCCAGCACCTCACTACCCTCATAGGAAAGAATTTTTTCCTCGTATCTACTCTGAACCTACTCTCTTTCAGTTTAAGGCCATTTCCCTCGTCCTATCACTACATGAGCTTGTGAAAAGTCTCTTTTCCAGCTCTCTTGCAGGCCTCCTTTAGGTAGTGAAAGGTACTAGAAGGCGTCCCCAGAGTCTTCTCAGTCTGGCTCTGTGAGAGAGGTGCTCCAGTCCCTGACTTGGAGAAACGTGCATTTAGTGCTCAGATAAAGGCTCTAGGAAGGGTCAGCTGTGTCTGAAAACACTGCTGTCCCTGGGCTTGGCTGGCAGGTTTTGTTTCAGCTCTTTTGTTAAGGGAATGATAACAAAGTCGGAGCTCTCTTCCAGCAACTCCAGTGCTGTTTCCTCGGGCCGTGATTTTGGATGGTAAACCTGTCCTCCTTTCTGCAGGCCAGGAGAACCACAGCTTGTCCCCAACGGGACATGCCGAAGCATCACCACATTCTTGTCTGCATTTGAGAAACCCTTTTGGAGAGTGTAACAGAAAAGGTGCAACCCAGGTGGATTGGGTGTCCTCCTGGCTTCAAAAGCTGCCTCCCAAGCAACGTCACTCCTTCCCTTGGCTACGGCAAACATGATAGGCAGGCTTCTCTTCTAGTAGTCAAGGAGAGCCTGAAGTGTTCAGAGAAAATAAAAACTAGAACCAGATGGTGATTTCTCCTGCAGAAACTGTGACTCTGAAATGTGAGGATGGAAGGAACTTCTTAATAATTTTCTGCAATAACAGAAATTTAACAGGGTTGTGAAAATTTAAGCTGTCTCCACACTTTTTTTTCTTTGTTTTAAATACAAAAACATAAATGTTTTGATTATTTTCTAATGATGTTGACTGCTGGGAATGTTATTGCAGTCTCTGGTTTCCGATATTGAAACGGCTCCCTGGGTGGGCCAGATCTGGAAAGATTTTTAAGGATATTACATTCTTGGAATAAAATCCCTTCACCTAATATGTAAACATGCTTTCTTCTGTCTGCTGTACTTGATCCTTCTATTTATGACCTGAGATTTCACCTGAGACCTGTGATGAGAAGTATCTGAATGTAAAGAATGTACAAACATGTATATTTTGATGAAACAAAGCGTTTTCATGTTGATATTTGACCAGGTCTTCACGCCTCATTTTTTAATTGGGGTCCTGTCCTGAGCCACAACAGCAATTGAGCACATGTTCAAAGGTCAATAACTACCCAGGGAATCTGAACAGTGGTTCTTCCAGTCGCATTTTTTTTTCTGTAGCAGAAAAGCAATGGTGTGATATTACCATCAGCACTTATAAAGCTATTTTTGGTTCTCTTATGAAAGCAAGTTACTATTCTGTGCACTAAATTAATGCACAGATTAATGACTTGTATTTTCTGGAGCTGGATATACTTCTAATCCATGTAAAATGAAACTTCGTTGTTGTTCTTCCACATGAGGACAGGATGGGGTACCGAAATAGCAGAAGTTGGAGTAAAACACAGCAGCTTAACCTTGCTGTGTTTTACTTAGCTTAACCTTGAATTCCACCATCAGATAATTAATAAAGAGACATGCAGGTGTATTAAAGATTGCTCTTTTAGCAGTGCAAACCAATTCACTTGGACTCTGGGAAACAACACGAAATTTGGTTCTTTACAAAATCTGTATACTGTGACTATGGAAAATGCTTCTACCTGAAGAGCTTGGTTTGGGTATATTCCAGAAGCTTTAGTTTTAAAGCAATTTTTAGTAACTGTTAGTGCTTCAGAGGGTACATATGCTGGCTCATGCATGTTTTTAGAGGAGGATGAGACTGCTGAAGGACCCATTGCTGGCCCTGGTATGGGGAATCCGACTGAGAGAGCAGAATGGGCTCTTGAATGGTGACCTAATGGCTTTCACAATAACGCAGCCTAAACCACAGTGGCCTGCAGGACTGGGCTGGCCATGGGGCAGGCTGATTCCCCCTTCTGGTACCAGCAGAAGGGGAATAAAGCTGTGTGCTGGGGCTGGTCTCTGGCTGAGCAAGTGTCTCAGTTCCTGCATTGGTAGCAGGGCACTTGCATTGCTATGTCCATCAGTAACTGCAGCTCCAGTAACTCCTGCTTATCTGCTGCCTTGCAGTTGCATGCGCTGCAATGTCTCTCACTGGGTGTTCAGAGGCTCCTGGGAATGAGCGAAACTGCAAGGACCGTGTTTTCACTGGAGCTGTAAAACTTGCAATATATTATTAGCATTAGAACAAGCTGGGTGCTGCCAGTGTATTTGAGATTTGGCAGCAGAGTATTAGGTATTATTGAGGGGCTATAAAATGAGTATTTTTTTTTTTTTAATGGAAACTTTTTTTTGTTCTTTAAAAAAGCTCTATTACAAATCCAGCAAAACTTTAAGCTAAAGCAGAAAAACAAATTAATATTCATTTTTTCAGATTATAGTTGTATTTTCCACTTTGGTCATAATATCCATGGATATCTTTCTATATGCAAAGAATATGGAAGAAATAGATTTCTGGGTGCAGCAGCCTTTCTCTATGTCAGTAGGAGAAAGACTTCATGGCCTAATAAATATATCATGTCTACTTACCTTGTATTAACAGTATCCTTGGGTGCATGAGGTTACAAGAGTGCAGCTACTGTGCCAATAGCAGCGCATATACCTTATTATTTATGTCCCTTTACAAAGAGATCAACTTGACATAAAGAAGGTTTATCATTGCCTATTAATTTATTGTGTTTGATTCTGAAGAATTAACTGAAGTCCTGTTGCAGTGAACTTCTGTATGTTTGGTGGGGCTTTTTTGTAGTTTTGGGACTGGGGTTTGGGCTTTTTGGGGGGTTGTTTTTTTTGTTTCTGTTTTTTTAATTGCTTTTCTTTTGGGGGAGGCATTTTACTCAAAGGATTCATGATGTGGTTTTTGGGTGCCAGTAGTGCTCAGCCTGCCCTTGAGCCTTCCAGCCACTCTTCAGCATGTGTGGAACTGGACTCCCACTCTGGCAGACCGGCATTAAATGTTTGCTCTCCTGCTTGTGCGTATTGCAGGGCTAGTGCCCAACAAGTTCCCTTTTCACTGACAGAAGAAATAACAGTACCTGGCATTAAGAGAAAGCAGAGTGTTTTCTTTGGGTTTCCCCGAAGGGCCTCCTTTGTCTCCACCATCTCTGCTCAGGGAAACCTGTACGCATTGCTAAATCTGAGGGCGATGTTGAGATGCTCTGGCTTCTGAAGTCAGGAGTAGATCAGCACCCACGTGAAGATTTCTATCCACTCGGTGTGCCTGCTACTCCTGGTGAGGCTTTGCAAGTAGTCCCTGTCCAGTGGGGTGGTCCAGGCTGATGTGGGCAATCTCAAGAGCGCAAAGCAGAGAACAAAACATCCACAGCACCCGGAAGGAGGTCCTGTGGACTGCCTCTTACTCAGTGTTTTTATGGCTCAAAGGAGGAGAAAATTATGGACAGCTGGATGAACCTGAGCAGATGTTTAGGGGTGCCTGATATCACCTGAGTGGCCCTGGTTCAGCTGTGGGATGTCAGCAGCTCACCTGGGCTACAGGGATATCCTAAGTAGTCAACCAGTTGAAAACCAAGATTTTAAGATCTATTTTAAAGCAAATACAGTATCTAACATAGTAGACATTATTATCAGAATAGGTTATTGAAAATAAATAAAAGGGGGAAGGAATTTTCTCCTTGGTTTAATCATAGGAAAAAGAATTTAAAGGGGCACATTCACCCACACTCCCTGAAGTGTGGAGGGAAAAAGCTTTGAGGACATTAAACTTTCCTGCCATCATTGCTGGTTTATCACAATTATCCTACTGGATAAAAAGAAATATCTTATTGGTGTTACTGATTGAAAAATCCTAGGCAGCTTGAGGGAAAAATTATAGTTTTGCAAGAAGCTGCAGAGAAGCAAAGTAACAAAGAGCTAAACAGTGGATAAAAACAGGGAGAAGAAAAATAACTCCAAATCTCTGCAATCTTAGATGTTCTAGAAAAACGTTTGTTTTTCAAACAGTTTTCTTCAGACCAGATGTCAGCCTTGTAAGGAATCCTCATTTATGAATATGAACGTCTGGAAAGAGTAGGAGAGCAAAAGAGAAGGGAAGTCAGCCAGCCTTTTAGTGAAATGAACAGATAATCTTGGACATAGTGCTTCATGTGATAGGGAAGCAAGGTTGATAGGTGTCAGGTCTGCTCTGTTTTTATGAAAAGTGGAGACTTTAATCATACTTAATGCATTTTCTTAGAGAGTCTAGCTATATGATATCTCCATCTTTCAGGAGATTGGGACGTGTCTGCAACATGGGAATGGAAGAACATAGGGCTCATAGAGCCATCAAGCTTTGCAGTGTTTCTCAAAGAAATTTTGTGTGCTTAAGTATTCCCTGCTGGAAGCTTAGAGGAATTTTCAGCTGGAGTTGCTTCATATAGACATGTGTGTGAGGGTGTATATAGTGTTTTAAGTGCTGTATGAACAGAGGTTTTCCATTACTTTGAGTGGTCTTGATTCAACAAGGTACAGATACCCACACGTGCTTATAGTACGTTAAATCCTAGTCTGGTGGGAGGGCTCACGTTTTTGAATATAGGCATGTTATATATTCTTGTATTTGTCTGACTGTTGTTAAGAGATTTGCCAGAGGAATCTCTTCCTGGTTAATCCCAGAGTGGATCATCTGTGTCTAAACCAGGAGCCCTTTGAGAATTAAGCTTGGGAATCCAGGACTAGTATTCTCTGCATTTTTATTTTGATGTATACAGTACTTGGAGAAGTAAATAGCAGAAGAGGTTACCCAGCTTTTGTAGGAGCCTTCAGGAAAAGTATGAAGAGGAAGTATTAATTAATACTTCAATAAAATTATGAAGAGGAAGTCTTAATTAATACTTTGTCAGTAGAGATAAAGTCATAAAAAGTAGGCAACTTGACCTACAATCATTCTGATTTCTTTCCTTGGGTAGGAATTAGTGGCTAATATCTTGTCATTTTTTATTTATGGCAGTAGCTTGTAGCCTTTAGTTTATAGATTTCTTAATAATTTAAGGTCTTTGGTTTTGTTTCCAAGGTATTATTTTATTGTTAGTTTGTCTTTGCTAGAGGTGTGCAGATAGAGCTCCTCAGTGAAGCTGATGCCAAATAGCTGTTGGAAGGTCTGTAGGAACTTGCTTCTTGGCTGCCTTTCAAGTGCAGTATGGCTGTAAAATATTTTAGTGTCAGAATCACTATATCTGTCATTGTTCTGCTTTTCTCTGTCAATAACTAGTCTCATTCAGTGTCATATTTGTTCTTATAGGGGGAAAGCAGATTCATCTGTATGCCAGCACATGAGTCTTCTCAATTTTTCTGCTCAGATAATCATTGGGCTTCAGGTTTCAGTGGTTACTTAAATTAATCCCAGTGCTGTCTTTCCAGTCTCTTCAATGTTTGTGTTGAGAGAAAGGCATCCTGTCTGTTGGGAACCACTAGATACCAATCATCTGGTGAGATGGAAGAAAAGTGAGCTGCAGTCTTCAGTGTTGATTTTTGTGATGAGTGACTAGGGTAAAAAGGAAGTAATTTTGCCAGAATTTTTCTCATTAGTTAGGAAAATATTTAACAACTGGGATATGCTATTTCAATTCTTCCTTTCTTTTTATGCTGGGAACACTTTTGCTTGGTGGCTTGCTCACCCATTTCCAGTTCCTGAGGGCTGGGGTCGTTTATGCTCCCTCCTGTCCCAGTGAGTAACAATCCACTAGTGTGATGATCCTCACCTTTCTTTAGTTTGCAGATTGCTGAGTTTCCAGTGAAAATACAGCAAATGTAAGTGGTGCTTTTCACTTTTATCTTTTTATGGACCATTTGGAAAAGAGTTCACAGATCACTTGGGGACCTGCATAGCCCAAGTTGAAAACCCCTGACCTCACCAACCCCAGCATATTACACCTGAGTATGCAGGTACCTACACAGCTGAAGCTTATGGTCTCCTACCGGTATGCTGCAGGCTTACCAAACTTTCCCTTCAAATAATACACAATTTATCGTCTATGACAGCTACCCTGACCCTCAGTATTTGCTCTGCACCTTTTCCTCATAATCTTTTCTTAAAGGACAGCTGTGGTGGTAACTTTTGGAGCAGCAGGGATAGCTGAGGGTTTGATGGCTGCAGGTTGGAAAGCTTGGTCTAAACATTGTTCCTTGCCTTGTGTTTGAGAGCACAAAACTTTTGGGGCAGAGAACTTGGTAGCTCTGTCACACTGATGTGCTAGGAAGTCCTCAGGTGCTCTCACAGTGCAAAACCTTATATAATAATACACACATATGAAGTTACTTGTGAATGAGAGGTAATCTGTAAATAGGCAGCCAGGCAAAGAATTCTTGCTCAAAACCTGCCTGGATTTGCTTTACCTGTTTTCTCACCACTTGGGCAATAGTAATTACTTTTTGTGGGAGTCCTCAGCCTGCTTCATGAATGAGTTGCATGCATAAGTCTTTTGAAGGCTTTAGTAAAGCTGTGGTGAGTTTGCAATACTTAGATATGTGTTTGGCTTGAATCTTGAGCCATAAATGCGTAATAGTTCATAAATGGCTATCCTTACTTTATTTGCTCCGGTTGTTAAATAAGAAAATGAGAGCAGGGCCCAATGGGTCAATAGGTATAAGAGGAGACGTGTCATACTGTCCCAGTCTGTGGTCTTGCACTCTCGGTGTATGACATGTAAACTACCTGTGATTGCACAGAAGGGAACTGGAGCCTCTCTTGGTTTAGGTGGTGTTTCTTTTAATAAACTGCAAGATAGTGATTGTTGTGGGACGTTACCTGTAGCTTTTAGTACTGTATATGGCTTCTGGCAGGCTTTCCTAATTGTGGTAAGCAAAGATGAAATTTGCCCCTTAAGGCATCTCTGCATCTTCTACTGAAGCATATTGGTCAGTACAGTCCTTTTCGGGTTTGTCGGTAGGTTCTTTTCTTTCTGTGGCAATGCGCAGAAGTACATCTGTGGAAGTGGCCTACTCTTGTCCTGGAAAAGCAGAGGTGGAAAGAGAAGTGGTATCTTGTGGGGTATCTTTCTTTTCTCTTCCTGAAACAGCAGGTCTCAGTGCTCCTGCAAGATGACTAAGGTTTCTTTCAGCCTTTGGCTCCTTGATTTTTTCTGCATGTGTTTCAGCTGAACATAAATGTACCTGAGCTAGTTTTGAAGTAGCCAGCTCAGGTATGGTTTGCATTTTTCAACTCCAGCAATAATTATGGTTTTCAGCAGTGTCTAACTCCCCTTGCCACTCAGGGAGCCTGTGATGAGCTGCTGCAGTTAAGAGACTTGAGTTCCTAGATTAAAGCCAGCTCAGGCTTATCCAGACTGCAGCGCTGGGATACTGTAACTCTCCTTTACAAACTCAGCTATTGCAGTGAATTCCTCAGGGCTTTTTGCTTCCTGCCTTTTGAATTTCTTTTTCTGTGAACTTAGCAAGTGTGGCTTTTACCTTTATCCATGACTGACCTTTTCTCAATGCTACCTCTCTGCTTAAAAGCTCATGCCAGCATATAAGCTCTTGTCATCTTCTCCAGCAATGGCTTTGTGCCAGGATCACACCAGTCTGATAAAGTGCCCCTAACAGCCTGTCCCTTCTCAGCCTACCTACCTCACCGCTTGCAGCATCATTGTTCTTCTCTTGGCTCTGCTCTACCTGCTTCTACAAAATCCACCTTCTTCGGAGACATCTTGTCTCTCCTGATGGCTCCAGAAATTTCACTGGCTGCATTTGGTGCTAGCTGGGGCTGAGTCTTCAAAAGTTGGCTCTTAGAATGGATATGGTGATACTATGCTTTGAAGTCAGATCATGTGTTTTGTAAAGGGCATGTTTTTGATCCTTAAAAACATGAGATGGTTAAGGGAAGGCATGAGGCCAAACAGTGTGGGAAAAATAGGGTTGAGAAACCAACCACTGGGACCTACTAGGGTAGATGTGGGAAGTGCTTGGTCAATCTGTTCCAGCACTGTCCCTAACCTGCCTTTTTTCTTTCTGTTTGCACTTCATTGAGGAAGGCACAGGTCCATTTCCAGATGTTTGACTGCAGGATTATAGCCCTCCTTATACTTAGCACGAACTGAACTTCCCTCTGTATCTGCACTGCCACAGTGATTTGAGCTGGTGTGGGTCAGCACCAAGGAGGTCACACAGCCTTTGCTCTGACACAGGAGCCCACAATGAGCCATCTCAAAGGCAAAAACCTAACCTGGAGTGAGGAGAGAGGAAAAGAGATTTCAGGATAAATTACTGTGGACCTGCTGCCTTGTCTTCTCTGCATATAGTCTTCAAACTAATATGTGTGGGATCGCAAGGTAATTTGTGTAGGAAGAGCCCTCCATGGGTCTCTGGTCTGACCTCCTGCTTACAGCCGTGATACTGGGTAAGTTGTTCCCATCATCTAACCTGTAATGCCCTGTTGAAGACAGCAGCAGCTAACAGCAGCTCTGGTGGATCTTGTGGATGATTTCCACAATTCCTGCATGTTTTGCTGTGGACAGGTCCTTTTGGAACTTTGGCTCCTGCCTAACAGGTTCCCCTGGTCTTTCTGCCTCCATTTGCTCTGCGTAATGGGGGACCGGGGAGCACCCAGTGCCATCTGGCTGTCTCTTCCACTCATGCTGTTTGGACACTGGCTTTCTTGAGGCAAATGGGGTACCTTTTTGAATGCACAGCTCTGAACAAGATTAGGCAGCTGTTGCCTTTAGTTGAAATGTGTTTGTTTAAAAAAAAAAAGTGTAGCTCCTTCCTCAGCCTGCCTCAGATATATTTCTGTGTTTTGACAGATCCTTAAGGTGATTGACAGAGCTATAGTTGTCAGCAGCTTTTTATAGGAGCTTTTCTTACCATGCTTGTCTTGGGAGAAACTTTTTTTTTTTAACCACTTAGTCCACAGTTTTAATTTTTTTGAAAGTCTAAGCAATAGCTGCATTAGGTAATCTTGACAGATCTTTTGAAATGTCCAGTAAGCCCACCCTTTCTTTAATTTTAAGTGCTGGGAAGTTAGGTTGTAATGACTTGGTGACTGGAAGTTATGAAAACGAATCAACCGAGTGCTTTTTCTTCCTCTCATAACTTCATTTTCCCACTTCTTTTGTGACTTTTGTGTCTGCAGTTGACCTGCTCCTTGTGCAACCACAGTCTTTTTACTCAGCTCATTGATTCATGTTTCTCATCTGAGTTTAGATGCCCAAACTACTCTTAGATAACATTTCCTTCTTATCTCCTTACTTTATTCTTACCTCAGCTGTGGCAGAAAGCCCTTAATGGAGACTGCAGGCCTTGAAGTTGGTCTCAGAACAGAGGGGAGGAAGAGGCATTGGCCATTCATACTTCTTTTTCAGTGTTTCTGCAGTCTGACAAATACCCTTTGGGCTATGATAACATGTGATTCATTGACTTCAGAGAATTCATTGTCTGAATAAATGACATAAAAAAGAGAAAGAATAATACCCTTTGTATATTTTTGCACAGTAACATCTGTGAACCCACAGAAAACATACAAAGTTTGCGAGCATTTTGGCTCATCTCCTACAACTTCTAATATAACAGATCTGTTAATCCGTTCCAGGTGAGATTGGCTGTGTTCAGTGTGCCTGGTCAGCAGGTTTGGGCATCTGCACCACAGCAGATCTGAAAAGGGACTTGCTAAAGGAAGACACAAAGTAGATAGGTGACCCTTGTGCTTTTAGAAGCTGTTACTTAAACCCTGGTGGGTTACTGGAAGAGGCACGCTTGGTAGCTATAGACTCTCCCATCCCATCTTACATGAAAGATCCAACTTTTATTTCCATCAGTGGGAATTTCCTATGGATAGTAGGAGTTAGAAGGTAGTTCTAGTGAAATGAGAAATAGAGATGCCTCAAGCTAAGAGGAACACAGGAGAAAAAGACTATGTTAAACGTAGGCTTTGCACTTTGTCTGATTCTTTCTTTAATATCCATTTCCTCACTTTTCTATTATCTTTTGCACAAACTGTAGCTTTCTTTGTGGTGCCGTAAGTGGCTGCTTTCAGTGAATTGTAGAAGGGACAATGGAATAAAGTCAAGCAATTCTTTGCTCATGTGTCCTAGTTACTCTGTTTTACATTTAAACAATTGAGAAGTTTATATATGTAAGCAAAGTTTGCTGCCAATTGAACAAGATTATAAACCTTTTCTGATGGTGTAACTCATACAAAATATGCTGCCCAAAGCATCGCTAGAAATGTGATATTGTGGCATTTGCAAGCCCAGGCAAATATATACAAGATTTTCTACATTTCTAAATGTAGAATCCAGAGCTGTCTGTCTGACTAATAAATTGGTAAGGGCATGCCTGACTTTATTAGATAGGAGTCTTTGTTTTGGCTTTCTTTTAGATGGCACTTTTTTTTTTTTTTTTTTCTTTATGACTAGCTAGCAGTGTCTGGGCAAGCTATCTCACACTGTTAACTTCTGACTTCTTGAAAGTAAAAGCACCATTATGTTTCTTCAGAAATTTGCAAAATTTATTACTGTGCATTGTAAACAAGGAGGGGAAAATATAGATGTTATGTTAAAAGGATTATGATTGATGCAGTTTGTATTTCCTTCTTTCAGTCCACTTGCCACTCATTTGAATAACTTCTTTCCCCATCCCGTGTTTGTGTTGGATGTCAGGGTGTCTGTTATTGTTTGTGTTGGTGACCTGGGCATCCACACTCCTGGCACTCATGATTAGGAGTTCATGCTTATGTCTGGACAATGCTGAGAATGCAGATGCACAACAAACACAATTAAAATGTCTTTTTTCCTTTTAAGAGCTTGTTTGTTAGGTATATTTAAAGGCAGGGGTGTGAATCACCTTCATAACTACAGCTGGCTTTTTTTCTTTGAAGGTCATAGCTTTTCCATTGCAAGAGTTCTTATGTATTTATTCTGTCTGACTAGACAACTGGACCAAAGGTTTTTGCTCAGCATTCTTTAGGCAACAAAGTACTTGGACATTTTCTGTCTAAAGGATAGGAAAATATTTGAGAACATACTCAAGTTGATAACAAAAAGATAAATAGAGTAGAAATAAATAGAACAAAGGCAGGAACTTAAGCTTCCTCTTTGAGTTTTTGTAACTTACAATGTTTTGCCAGTTTGGTTTGAACTTAATGTATGCTTGGGGTTTTTTTTCCAATAAACTGATGGTTTAAGAAATAGGAAATAAAATGGAAGGTGTTAGAATACCAATTTAAAAAAGCCGGAGAACTAAAAAAGATGCAAGGACAGGTATTCTCAAGGTCTGGAGAATTATTTTTGCATGTATCAACTATATTGTGAAAGCTGATTGAATTGTGAGTCCTGGGAGAAAATGAGTTGAGCAATTATGTTTTCCTGTTTGGGTTTTTTTTTCTGATGTAAGGATTTGGGAAATATGCAATTAAATTAGTAGGAGGTAAGTCTGAAACAAACAAAAGAGCTGTATTTTTAGAAAACATAATAAAACAATGACTAGGTAATGTTTTGGACTTTTTGTATCCTCCATATCTTACATGAAAGATTTCTCATAAAAAATCCAAACAACAGAACAGCCTTTCCCCCTCAAACCTGAAAGTTTTTCACTTCAAAAGTAAATGGATACATTCACAGAAATGTGAATCCACAAAAATTTGGCATACACAAGAACTTCTTTGTGTGCTGCCAGACCATTCCTGGCTCCCTCTGTGACTAATTTGGAGCTGGCTTTTGTAGCCACAGGTGGCTCCCAGCAGAGTTCATGGGAGCTGTGCACGGAGATGCTCCTTTTTCTGCTCTGTGTTGTGCCAGTGGCCACCGAGTCTCAAGGGCCAGGGTAAGTACCTGGCCTGTGGTCTCAGAGCCAAGAGACTCTGATTTGGCTGAGGTGTGGGCAGGAGGCATGGGAGACAGGGGCCCCTTCTCGATGAAAACCAAAGCACAGGGGCATTGAGCAGAAGATCCCAGCCTGGAAATGCTGGTTTGAATTCCCATCGTGGGTTGAAGGGGGTCAGTGCACTGGTATGCCGCCTATTATACGATCTTCCTTCTACTTTTACAGACACATCATTTTCTTCATCTGATAATTTGCTTCAAGGACCAGAAAAGTGAGTCTAAGGAATTTTCCCCTACTGCTGAAAGAAAAACCTGGGGACCTCCCAGGAGCTCATTATAGAGTTGTAAGGACCTACATGAAGCCAAGGGTTCTTGGTGTCAGGGGCTTCTTACAAAAGGAGATATTTGCTACAGTATTCATTTCTAAATGGGCTGTTTTATTTAAAAAACTGAGCATGGAACAAACTGAGTGCAGCATATTAGGGATTTTTGGGTCCTCATCTCTGCAAATGCCAGAAGAGGAGATGAAATGTTTCTTCATAGGGGTACTTAAAATTACTGTTGTGTTTACTCATGTGAATATTTTCCATAGCGTGACCGTGAAGTACAAACATTTGGAATAAGATGCAAATCTAGGGAGACGGAGAGAATTCTTTTGTTACTTCTTGTGAATAGCATGAGCAAGACAAGGATAACAGTTCATTAATGCCGCCAATAAAAGAAAAAATTACTTTATTGCTACCAGTGTGGTGTGAAACTATTTGACAATTAAAAATATACTTGCTGAACTTCCATGGCATACAGGATCTCACACAGGGTCTCATTTAGGATTTTTGCTCATTTCTGATTGTTGCTTGGGAATTTTGTGGTTTGATTTTTTTTTATTTTTCCTGCTGGAACAATTCAGCATGGCAAACGACATAGCATGGAACAGTCATAGTGGGCTTTTTTCTGTTGGTATCACTCCTTAAGGTTGGGTCAGCCAGTAAGAATGACTTCCCAGTTTTGGCTTGTTGTATAGGGCTATATGCAAACAGGTAGTAGGAAGGACAGAAGTAGCTGGGCCCTCTATAAGTAATGTATTTCCAAGCAGCAAGATGCTCACTTGAGAGAGGCCTTCTTACACCATCTCACGTGATGGTTTGAGAAGCAGTTATTTGGAAATCTTCCTCTGCCCAAATCTGCCCAAGGACTGGTTGAATGGGATGCGCTGAGCTGAAGCAAGAGCTTGTCACTGGGCTCCTGGGACTTACGTAGAGCAGAGACAACCTATAATGATATGTCCCCAAAAATTGCTTTGCTTTGCCAGCCCTAGAGAAAACAAACAGCTGAGCCATGCATATCCAAAAATGCCAGGTATGGTGGAGACAGAGGAAGGGCTCGCTTCTACAGGTTGGGGAGCAAGGTCCAGCCCATGTCAGGTGTTGTCAGTTTGTTGAGGTGGTGAGAGGGGAAGCTGAGCATGTTAGGGACTGAACTCTTTGTCACTGTGCTTGTGTGCAAGACAGGCTGGTGACAGCTTTAGGAACAAGGCTTGCAGATGCCGGTGTGGCAGACTGAGGAGAAAGAAGAAATTTTGGAATGTTTAGTCCTTTGCAGTAGTTTTTCCTTGCTGTGGTGGCTTTAGCATTATTGAATATTAGTCTAAAAATCTTTACTTGTTACCTGCTAGTGCGGCCTTGCCAGACTAAGTCCTACAGCAGGAAGGCACCTTGTGAAATGCTAGATCATAGGAGAAATCTTTAAATCACATGGGTGCTTTGGGATAACCACTCCCTTATGCTTCAATCTGCTGGGCAGTGCACCAAAGAGATTGCTGACAGAACATTTATTGCACTGATACCTGCAAACACGAAGTAAGATTGTATATTAAGGAGAATTTATGCTGCAGCTGCATGCAAGGGAATCTGGTCTTCAAGCTTAAGAAAACTAGATCTTTCAGAAGCCAATCATAATGTCAGAGCTTAGTCCTTTGCATGATCTGGCTGGCCCAGCTAACCAGATTGGTGGCAGAGAGACATCATCACTCTATGGGTTATGTCTGGTGTTAGTGTTATGGAGAACAGGGGGAAGAGAGAATGGAAAGAAAGAAAATGGACAGAAATAGTAAAAATTAAGAGAACAGCTGGGTTACACATTCATTTGGAGAGGAAATCCAATATAAGTCATCCTGTGGGTCTTGTACATGTATGTGTGTATATGGTGCTGTGGTGGTGGCAGTATGTCCTGATTGTGGCTGGGATTTCAGGGCTTTGGCTTTGTGTAAGCAGGATGTCAAAAAGACTCTCTGCCTAGAAGATTTAGAAGTAATTTGTAAGCATAATGTGATATTGGATATAGTGTATTTATTGATCAAAATGTGAACAGAGTAGGCAAGGAGTGTCTTCTTGAGGAGGTGAGTTTTATCCCTGCGTTTTCGATTCTCATTCTTCTCTTCTTCCAAACTACTCTTCTGCATTAAAAAGCGCAGATGAGGTACGATGCATTAGTGTGGAATCCAGTGGCTTTCCTTGCCATTGTGTAAGGTTGCTTTGCTGTGTATTTTGGAGTATTTACCCTTGTGGTGTTCTGCTGGCATTATGGTACTCGCTCTCCGCTTCTAAAATAGTGACAGAATGTTGTAAAATCAGGCCTTTATCTTTGCTTTGGGTAAACTTTATTACAGAGCAGCAGTCCAGCAGTCGGCCATCTTCACTTGCATTGAACTACATAAACATACTGATTTCACTCTCTCTCTTGCTTCCCTGGTAGGTCGGACTTGATCTTGGAGGTCTTTTCCAACCTAATTGATTCTATGCTTCTGTAATGGCTTTGTGCAGCTTATTAGTTGCCTTGTGGAAGCAAAGGTATGTGTGTCTTGCTGGATGACTAGTAAAGCCTAACTCATTTTGCTCTAAGCCATTTCTTGGGTTTATGTTACAAAAGGTAAACGCCTTTGACGCAGTGCAGAACAGAGGGTCAGCTATTACAGGTGTAATTATCTTGGTGAAGAATGCAGGGTGGTTAAGTGCTGCTGTCAAGCTGGGCTGTGTTTTAGATTATCTGACAGGTAAAGGCGGCTAAGAAATAGCTGTATTTTTCTCCCATGACCTTGTTTAAAAGTGATACAGGACCTTACTCCTCCTGCTTTTTCTCTCCTGCAAAATACACATATTATGTTCAAGTGCTGAGCCCACAGTCCTCTGAACAGTTTCAGCTCGGCAAGGAATGCTCGATGTAATCTTCTGAAATTAGGCACGTAGGTGTGTTGTGCTTATTAGCCTGCTAGTGGCCGTTCAGCTATTTCGTCTCAGTTGTAATTAAAAAGAATGTTACCAGGAAAGGAGGAAGAGGAGGTGGGTCAGGAAGCTGAAGCCGGATCCAAGGCAGGATGTGCTTGGGCCTGTGGATGGGAAGTGTCTGGCAAAGATGTACCTGTAAGTGTCTTCTAGCTATCAGACTACCTTTATATTGAAAAAGGAAATTTTTGGTTCCAAAACATAAATTTTGCATTGTTATTTGAGAAGGTTTCTTGCCCTTTTGTGCAAACTTCTGCATAACTCTCCTCAAATCACCCCTATCAATGCACAGGGTGTTTCGGTCAGACTGAGATAAAGCATTTTCCTCCTATAAAATGATTTATTTCCCATACACGGAGATGACAAGGTGCATGGAATTTAAATGTGACCTGAAAAGCATATGCATCTGATTTAAAGTATTTTGTTTTAGGATTTCACACAGACCATATTTTTCCTTGTGAGTTGTGACTGACTCTTCAAGCTTCGAGAAAAGAAACCATGTTTTTGTTTCAATCTGCTTCGTCTACAAAATGAAAATAAAGTTGAAGATCTTGTTGCATGCCCTTCTACTGTTATGGCATTCCCTTGGAGTGCATTTGACAGGGACGTTGATGGAGAGCTCTTGAAAATGGCTGATGCTCTCTGGCTCACTGTTTATACTGCTACCCATGGAAGATCTGCAACTAAACCAGTTCAGAATTGCACCAAGAGATTGGAAAATCCCTTCTGTCTAAATTAGTGCATTTGGAGTGATGGAAGTTTGTTTGTAGGGGTAAAATGACCACCCCTTTAAAAGTAACTGGTAATGTCATCAAGGGAATGGTGTTGTAGCATCCTGAAGTGATGAGGAAGATAAATCAAAGCCATCCTTGCAGACAACATGCAGAACAGTCCCCTTTGCTGTGCAGAAAAACAGTCAGCCTTGTGTTACTTGTGATGGGCCAGATGGGGCCTTGTGCCAGAAATTAGCAACGGTTTAAAGAACCAAATTTTGCTTCTGAATGGGATAATAATTGTGTAAATGATATTTTTGAATTGTTTTAAAAATTATTTTAACAAATTCCAAGTGAATTCTTTCCTTCTGATGAAATTGAGGACTGAGTTGTTTCTGGTAGAAAATGAAACCCTATTTCTTTATGGAGGGGGATGGGACAGAGCGAAAAACCCATAAAGATGAGAACATCAGCAGGTCTCTGGTGAGGAAGGAAACTCACTGTAGGTGTTGTTGAGGAAGGGATGCTGCTTCTCATAACCCAGAGGAAAGGGTGTGAAATGTGATAATAATTGTAGGAAATAATTGTCGTCGTTGTTCTGGCTGGATTGTGCCCTACATAGCAAAGGGAAATAAACACAGATCTCTCTGAATCTTGTTACTGTGCTGATTTAGCTTCATGGTGCAATAAGAAAGGAAATTATGAAGTAAAAGGGATCTTGGCAGGCTTTGGTTTTCCTCTGCAGAGGGGTGGGAAGGAGAGCAGAGTTTAATTGTACCCTGTAAAATATGTATGTTTGGTCTGAAGTATTTCAGGCTCAGGCAGAAGGTAAAACACCTGTATAAACTCCTGACTTGTGCCTGTGGGCTGTGTCTGTTTGGGATTCTGATATGAATGATATATAAAAGTTCTGGGGTTTTTCCTCTGTCTTCCCTATAGTCTTTCTGCTGCACATGAGGAAAGTTTTCTCCTTGGACTTTGATTTATCTTCACAGCTTTTCTGTCTCAACACCATTTCTTGGCCAGGTCACTGTGACCTTTTGCCATGTCTGTTTGCTTTGCTTCCAACTCTCCTCCTTTCTTATCCCCTGATCCTCACTGACCTCTCTGGCTGTCCTGCTGGTGCCTTCTTGGTTCAGTTCTCCCTGCCCCTTTTCTGGGCTGTGCTGCAGATTCCTGTTGGCTCTCGTTAGTACAGTCCCTTGCCTGCTGTACACCAGCCTGCTCCATGGTCTCAGCTACCCTTTCCATATTGCTCACCTGCTCTCCCTTGTTCATTGCTTCCCACTTAGCCTTTCGTTGCCTTTCTCTTGACGTTCCTCTCAGTAGCTTACTGGTGGTGTGAGCCATCTCCTTACTGTCCCTCCCAAATACCTTTTCTTAATCCCTTCACAATTTTTGCCAGCCTTATCCTATTTGGACACACAGTGAGTAGTTGTTCAGTCTCTCACTCATCGCTTGCGTCCAGACTATGTGTAAGATCTGTGGCTACAAACTTTCGAGGAAATCTAATTCTGCTTTTACGAGCTCCAACTTTTGCAGGCTATAATTACCTCTTGCCATCATCACTGAGACCTCCTTCCTGCCGGCTCACCTGACGCAGGCACGCACGCACGCATGTGTACGTATACCACGTCCCTGTTTCCCCCAGGTCTTTAGCCTGTGCAACCACTGGTGGCTCACCTGCACTGGATACTTGCTGTCGCTGCCCCTTGGCACAACTCCTTCAGCTGCTCCAGGCTCCACCTCATTTTCTTCCTGTTTGCCAGGTATTTGTCCCCATGTTACCCTTCCCCATCAAGCTGGTGAGGAAGGGCTCGCTTGTGTGTGTCTGCAGTGTCTTTCTGGGTTGTCTGGGCCTTACTTTTGCTATATTGAAATAGCCCCAGTGGTTGCCTCCATTGGATACCTTCATAGCTTTGTGTGGATATGCCATTTCTGTGGCATGTCCAGCCCCCTGTCAATGCCCAGCCTCGACACAAGCGCTCTGATTTTGTTGTTTCTCTTAGTACTCCTTGTCTTGCCCTCCTGGTCTAAAGCCGGTGGGCACCTTTCTAGATAAGCTTGCTTCCACATTTTAGTCTAGCCTAGGAAGTAAACAGCATCCTAACCTGGTTAAAAAATATTTTTTAACAGCTGTGGTGAACTCATCCCTAGTGTGCCATTACCTGTCAGTGAGGTTAAATTTTTTGCTGACCTTTGTAAGAAAAAGAGAAAAAACCCTAACCACTTCAGAAATTACTTGCAGGGTGTCTGCAAATGTATGGAGGGCATAAAAAGTAAACTTTCATGGAGAAACAGCCTTTTGTCAATGTACCTGCTTCTTCTGCCCCTGGATGCACGGTGAACATGGTCACCACTTTTTTCTTGGGTTAAATGCCCAAACCATTAAAATACAGAGGAGAAGAAGCCCCTGGATGTGAGACATGAAGTAGTGTTGCTGCATTCACTCTGGTTTGGGCATGCTTGTCTGATTTCAGAGTCAGTGGAGCAATCATGGTATGTCCTTTTGTCTTCTCCCTGCTTCTCCTTGGAGGCCCTCTGGCAGGTCTTCATGGGCAGAACTTGCAATCCAGGATTGCTTGATTCAAGATTTGAGAGCAGAAGCCCAAGTATGTAATTTTAAACATACAAAAAATCTCTGCATATCCAGCCCATCAGCACAGGGCACCCATGTAAAGGCTTCCCTCTCCTGTCTTTCATCCCTTGGTTAATTTTCCTCATTTCTTGGTGTACATGAGTTCATCTACTTCAAGCAGTGGGGCAGCAGAACAAAACAGTTTTCAAAGGAAACAAAGACCATTTATATCTGGTTTTCATTTCCTTTTTCTTCTATTTGGTAAACTGTATAATATTTAATAACAGAAGACTTGCTCATTCTTGTCTCTCAGATTCTGAATTATTAAATCTCAGAATCTCTGATTCAGATAAAGAGTAATTAGTGTGTGCAGTATCTTCCTGACACGTGCTGGAGATGTAATCAAGAACCAAGGTGCTCTTAGCAAATGCTTTGTTAAAGTATACTTTAAAGTACCATCTTATCAGGAATGGAAAGAGCCTGTAGTCCAAGGGAAAAAAACCCTCTTGGAAGCTGAGAGCTTTGGGAAGATGGGATCAGATATACGTAGTGTTAGAGACAGTGCTCATCTGCTGGGTTTATCCTTCATTAAATTTTCAGCATAGATCCTCATAACATAGTGTCAGCAGAAACGCAGGCAAAGCTTAAGGGATTACACTGATTAATATGTGGATGTAAGTTTTGGGTTTTGTTTGTTGCACTAGAGCTGAAGGACTCATTTGGGTGCTTTGCTTGGACTCATGCCCACATCTAACCTTATGGTACAGCAGGTGATGGAATGCAGATAATAACTTCGTTTTCTTTGCTATTTAGGTTCAAACTTGTGCTAACAGGTCCCCTCTCAAGCTTCGTTTCAACCCACTGGGTGAACTTAGCAGGGAAATTCATCTCTCCATGCCTCAGTTTCACCATACAGCAAACAGCAATAATAGTAATAACACACTGCTTCTCTTTTAATGTATTTGGAGCATACGGATGAAAAGCACCAAATATGAGCTTGCTATTTAATTATTTGGCCTACTACTTGTACTCAATTTATCTGACCATGCAGTAGGAACACTCATGTTTGGGAAACTTGGACTTCCCATATCTATCTGGACTGTGCTGCCAGCCTGCCCAGTTGGGCTGTGACCTACAGCATGGCCAATACAACTGGCATGAGCCAGATGGCTACTTCAAAAGGTGACGGGGAGAAGGGAATGAAAACTTGCAAGGGAAAACCATGCTTCAAACCTGAATAAAGCAACCTTTTTCTCTTCTGACCAGGGAGCCTGGATACACAGGCAGTGCCACTTCCTAGGTAATTTCAAGCTGTATTCATATTTCAAAAGAGAAGTGAGTCAAACCTGCTAATCCATGTAAACTGTTGTCATAGGTATGTGGTGAAATCCACATCTATCAGCCCTGAGCCATTGCTGCGTGGGGCTGGCTCAAGGCATATTGGTGTCCCTCTTTCCTTGGCAAGCAAGGTCACAGGGTGTGGGAATATCGATTTCTCTTTCCCTAGCAAATCATTGATGAATGACTTTTCAGATCTGGTGTCCTAAAGCACACTCTGTGAGTGTGGATAGCATGTTGTTACTACTTTTTGCTACTACTTTTAGGATTAAACTTATTCCAGGAGGAATCTGCTTTAGAGTAGACTTTGAAATTTGGAGGCAGGCTAAACCAGCCCTGGAGGGCTGATAGCAATGTGTATGATGCTGTCCAGAGGTGTCCTGACCTTCCGAGAACAGGTATATATATGTATGGACATATGTAACAGCTAATATATCTACAATATCTATACCTATTTTAAATCTTCCAGTTTAAAATGAAAATGTTTAAACCTTGCAAATAAACCAGTAGTTTAGAAAAAGGTGTAATGTGGAGCAATTGTACTAAGAATTGTATTGTGCCATAGCATTACACTAATTCTACCAAGCCTATAGGCTAAGTCTTATGCCTTGGATTTAAAGAGTATCCAGTGTGTTCTGCTCTCACTGCAGAAACCACATGTAGGAGGAGACTGTTTCAAAATGCAAGACCTGATGTCATTAGTTGTTCCTCTGTCTCCTGACTCTAAGGCTGCTCCACCTGAAAGCGACAGGCAATCAATGAGGTCACTTTAAGGGGTGTTGGAGCTGATCTTCAAAGTCATGTGATTTTTATAATCAAAGAAAAACCTGACTGCAGAGTCACATGTTACTCCATGAAAGTTTTGGGGCAATAATAGTGGTCCAAAAGTTTTGCACAGATACCAATATAAGCACAAAGGTAAAATGAATATTTACGTGTAAATGATTCTTAGTGCCCCTGAATTTACAAGCAAATAAATATTTGATTTCATAGCTCTTACCGAGTTTCGACCAATAGCAGTATCTTCCAGTAACAACGTTATGACCTCAAGATAGAATGGAGAGCACAGATTTCTCTTTTAAGCAGGTGAAATACAATTTTTTTCATGTGATATGAAAAAAGTCTCATTTTTGGAGCATTTCAGGTGTCTGTGAGCTAGTTTCAGCCTAGCCATTTTCCTGTGTAGTGTGACCTACCTGACGTATTATTTGCTTTTCCTCTTCTGCTTTTTTCCTTTTCCAGTTTCATTGCTGTTTCTCCTGTTTTGCAGAGACAGTGCTAATGATATCTTTTCTGTGTGTGTAAGCCACCATCTTCCCTCCTTCTGCTCCATAGGCTCTTGTCTCTTCCATTGACCACCAAAGCTTTTATGTGAAGTGGAAGTTATTAAATGTAAATGGTATCTCAACAGCAATTAAAAGTTTAAATACATGTAATGAAATTGGTTTAGCTGTAAAAGAACAAGAGGGAAGTGACCCTATATTTGGTTTTATGCCATTAGCAATTGCTTTTTTATCTGAATGGCCTGAATAACTTAGATCTAGATTCTGCATGTGGTCTGCAGATACCTAGGTTTTGAGAATTATTTGTGCACCAAGTAGTTCACGATGATCATAAAGTTTTTGCAGGAATGGTGTTAGAACATCTCGCACTAACTTTTTCAAGCACCTAGCCTACACGCTGTGATTTTTTTTTTTCCACAGTTATGCCTAAGCCCCAAACCCAGGACTTGTTTTTAAATACTGCCGAAATATTTTCTTGGTATGCAAGCTGTCTTACTAATTCTGACTGAAGTCACTGTAGCATTAAATCAAAGTGCAAAAAGGCCAGAAATAGGCAGGATCCAGGCCACTAGTTGTACATGATGAGGGAGGAAAACCCTGCACCATCCCACACTTAAAATTTCCCATTCAGCAAGCCCTCAGTTTAATACCTGATGTCCTCATTTGTGTTATGTGGGAGACAGTTTACATGCCAAGAACTGGAGAAACTCGTTCTGGTCTGTGATTTTGACATTGAAAAGAAAATATCATTTCTGGTTCCTCCGCATATGTTTCTCCCAGTGAAGCGAGTCTGGTGGCATGAGTGGGAAATGGAACTGAAAGCTTCAATCGCTGCACTCTCCAGCTGGTAGGCAGCTCCATGCCTTGCTGTGGTCTAGACCAGATTATTCTTGGCAAATGCTTCCCACTGGTGTTAGCAATGATGAAGGTGAGCATGTAAGCAAGGCTTACTGATTTCTGCTCTCATTAGTCCTGTCACTTAGGTTATTACTGCTGACCTCAGGAGCCCTCCTTTCTTATCCCTGCCAGCCACCTCCACCTCATGAGACAGGTATGTTGGGGAAGTTGTAAAACTGTAGGGTAGAGGCAGTCTAGGCATGTACTAATTTTTAGTTTTTTTCCCCCTGCTTAATACCTTTTCCAATATTTTCCAAAGGTCAGGAACTGCAGAATGCTTGCTGTCAAGCTTGCACTTGCTTTGCTGCTTTTGAAATCTGAGCTAATTTTGCCTTTTTCCAGAATTTCTGAATGTCTGCAGGTCTTGGTGGTTTGGTGCTTCATATAACTGAATAACTAACTGCTACTTGTGTTGTATTAATCCTGACTTTTGGTTGTGATTCTGCAGGCTTGTTTCAATATCTGCTTTTTCCAAGGGTCGGTTATTCAGGAGGCAGCTTTGGTCCTTCTCTGGTAGGAAATGTGTCACATGGCCCTTGGTAATGCTGTTGGGGGGCTTGATGTGGCCATCTTGGTATTCCTCTACAGAGAGAGTGAGTGAGGAGGTAAGAATTTGCCTTTTAGCATTTTTAATAGTTTGGAGCTGAGTGAACGCACCACAAGCTCTATGCCTTTTCAAGTCCCAAGATCCTGGGAATGCTGCAGTGGTTGTGCACTGAGAGTCCTACAGCATCATGGCAAATACATAGTCTCTGTGAAATGCATGCAATAATGTTTGCAGCTTCTGCATGATCCAATCATGACAACTCTGGCAAACTCTATGATAGCTGCTGGCTACAAGTAGGTGTCGTAACTTGCAGGAAGAATTCAAATGTCATTGTGAAAATCCTTTGTAAACTTTCCTGTGTGTCCTTTGCTTGGTTGTGCCTGGCTTACTCTGAAATTACAGACCAGAAAAAAGCATTGAGCTGTTGAGGATGTTAGAAGGTGAGTCTCATGTTAACTCAGGGGTTTCCATTTTTGGGGCTGCCCGGGGCAGCCTTTCTGTAGACCATCGCATGGAGGGGCCACCTCTGAGCAGGCTCAGCAAGCTGATGTTGCCAAAGTGTCACACTGCTGATTTCCATGCAAGCCCTCCTTGGTGGCAGCAGCAGGAAGGCTGTCCTTGGCAGATTGCTTATGGTGAGGATGGGGCTTTTTGGGTCTGCAGAAACCCTGACTGGGAGTGTGATGGGGTAAAAGCATCTGCCATGGGAATGGATCTGGAGTACAGACTTTGCACAGGTCCATGTGGGTAGTGCTATGACCATGACCCTAAACCACTGCAGCTTCCCTCCTCTTGAGTGTCATTACCTACCAGGAAACAGGTGGAAAAATTGTCCAGGAAAAATGGACCAGGCTTTTGCAATAGGCAGTTTGGGTTTTGGCAGCTGGGGTGAGAAGGCCAGTTTCCATTGAGTGTTTCCAGTTTCAATGTGAAAAATGGCAAGAAATCTGGTTTTTCAATCCTTTTTACACTTGTCTGTGCATTGACTCAAATGCCCCAAATATTTCAGAGCTGAGATAATACCAATAACAAAACAATGCTTAATTTCAATGTTGCAAAAATCTGAAACAATTTTTTTAAAAAATATTGCATCCATCTAGAACAAGCACTGCAAAACCAGCACTATGTGTAGTCCTGCATCATGTGAAGTGGTCCTTGAGAAAGCATCATCCCCTCTCCTCTACCCATTTGTCTTTGCCACCTGCTCCCCTGTTTGGATTTGAGCATCCGTCATGTTCCCCCATAATAAATCTTTCCTGTTCCCTTAATCACAGGAGTGATGCAAGGGAGTTGAAGGGTTGTTAGTGACAGTCCTGTCCCACTCCCTTTCTTTCTCCTAAACTTGTGCCAACTTAAATGTGCTTTGCCTAACTGGCAGATGGGCAAGACTCTGTTCCTGTGAGTCAGGAATAAGAGGAACATCAGGAAATTCCTGTGTTATGAAGACTAGTGGAACTTCTCCGGTTCTGCTCTCTACTTGTCGATCAGGACAATTTCAGAGCCCTAACACTTTTGCTCATTGATTAAGATGAAAACTAGGAGCGTACAGCTTTGAGCCCTGTGTTGTTTTGTGTATGGAAGACTAAAGAGGGCTGCTGGAGAGCAGGAAGCAGAATGCTGGTCACAGGCTGCCTTGCTTCCATCCCTAGAAATACCTCATTGTGTATTTTTTACCTCTACTACCCTGGAAGAGTCCCTAGCTGCAAGCCCATGCACGTGTGAGCTGAGCAGAGTGGTGGATGTCACACTACCTGGCTCTGTCCACAAGTAGCATCAGCTTCCCTTTGCCTTCACGATCTCCTGTGTGAAAGTCCTGGGCCCAGCTAACCGCTCTGCAAACCAATCAGTTTGGTTTTCCTTCACAAATCACTATGAAATCCTGATGCGGTACAGTACAAATGGCCGCACAGATTTTTTTTCTTCAAGACCAAACCTGGACAGAATTTTGCCTCCTAAATGTTGAAAACCTGCAAATGTAGCTTTTCTTTTTCTTAAATAAAGAAAAAAAAATTAAAAGCAATTTTTGCTATTTAAAATCTATGAAACCTTCACATTTTCAAAATGCACAGTATACAACACAGATGTACTTCCAATGTCAAACCTTTTTTATAGTGAGGAGGTGAGAGCTCTCTTACAGTGTCCAGCAGGGCTGTACCTTTCAGTACACTTTTTTTCCCCTCCATTTTTTTAGCTGTTTGAACTGCCCTGGAGCAGAGATGAAAACCACTAGAATGACAGCATGACAGAAATACTCCGTAAGTGAGCAATCTAGGATTTCTTCTTTTTAAATTTTGTTTTCCCCTCCTTGACTGACTGCAAAAACAGCTGGAATTAAAAAAATCCAGCTCCATGTTTGGAGAAAATAAGTCTTTGGGTATTTCATCAAATAATTGCGGCAGCTGAGATTTTTAGCTGGCTGTAGGGCCATTTGCTGTTCCTCTGCTCCTACTAGTCAGTCTGGATTGACTTCAGTATTTATGGCATGAACCGAAAGAAGAGGCTGATGGCAGACCCCTCTTGCAGAGGCGCTGGGTGCTTGCTGGGCCTTCCAGTGCCACAACCTCCTCTTCATCCTCCATCACTGGCTATTAAGCCACTGAGGCACCTGGCAGTGTGGTGATCTGTGTGGCTTGCAAATTAGAGGCCACTCCTCTCCAAAGAATGAGCTCAGGAACACTGGCCCTATTAATTTATTTTATTTATTATTAGGATAAAGACCCAACCCCAAACCCTCTGTTGTCAGGATTTTCTTTAAATAGCCAGTTCTGGAAACAGGAAATTCCTTTACATCTGGAAACAGGAAACAGATCTGACTATTACATATTTGTTTTAAATCTTTCAATTATCCCTTGCTGCCCCTCACCTCTGACTTTTGGCTGCTCAGCAAAATTCTCTATTTATTTTTGATAAGCTAGTATCTGGAGGTATTGTGCAAGACTCAAGGGTATGCTGCCATGGAGTAAATCAATGTATTTTGTTTTAAAGCTGGCAGGGCTGGTGTTTTCTGTGTCCATCATATCCATTATATGTATGAACACAAGAAGTTTTGTTCCCTGTCATTTGATACAGAGGTGTATGATCTGTGACTAAATAAAATAATAAGGAAGAAAATGAGAATTGACATCACAGAAGTCAATGAAGAACAAGTGGGGTTTTTTTAAGGTTAATAATCAAAGCCTACTGACAAGAAAGGCCATACCAGTGGAACTGGAATACTCTTAGAAATTCAGGGCCAGAAGCAACTTAAAGATATCTTCTAATCCATCTCCTTGCCCCCAAGAAGGCTAGATGTTTATCTTCAAAACCTCTGATGAGGGTGATTTCACAACCCGTCAGCAAATCCTATGTTAGGCCTTTACTGTCCATGTTAAAATTTTTTTTCGTAATACCCTCAAAAATTATTATTTGTATAGTAAGGTTTTGTTCTTCTTTGTGCAGTAGAGCAATTGATGACCATCCTTTTCAAACAGTTATCTGGCCTCAGGTCTCTGTATTCTTAGGATGTATTTGCCACCTCTGTAATCTCTTAAGCATCTGACTTTTTCCCTATAGATCATGATTCCCAATATCTTTTGCCTCTTGTAGCTTGGTTCTCCCACTCTATGCCAAATGTGCCTGCCTTTTGTTTGAAAGGGTTATTTCCCAGACTGGGCAAAGTCTCCATCGGAAGCCTCATAGCTGATGAGCAGAAAGAAATAGCTTCCTTTTGAACTGTGCCTATGATACTCTCCAAGTCTGTGCTTTGGTGGTCCTTGCAGAAACTGTGTATCATTGACGCCTGACCTGTTTCCAAACCCCTTTGTAACTTTGGTGTTTCGTTGGTACTACTGCCTCTCTTTATTGCACTTTTGTTTCTGTGGAGTCCTTCTTTCTGAGCAGAGCACAGAGCTATTAACTGTTCTGGGAATGTGCTGGCTCTTAAATAATCACAAGCAGAGGCACTGTGCCAAGTTTTGGTTTGGAGTAACTGTTTTTTCTGCTTCCAGACCTTGATGTAGCTCCAGAGATATAAAGGTGTTTACGGATGCATTATGAATTAGCACCCTGGTTGCCAGCCCTCTGTAGCCAGGTCCTAGCTCTGGCTGGGTGCTGTGACACCTCTCATGCTGTGAACATGCTTGTGCAGGTGGGAGTCTCTCCATTGATCCATTGTGCTTGTGTTCAGATTGTCTCCATGTTATGGTGCACTGGGTCATTCTAAAAGCATTTTGGTAGCCTCTTGCACACAGGGTGAGATTAATCTTTGCTCACTCCAGCCCTGCTGCTGCCCTTGACACTGAATTCATTACTTCTTGGCTGTTCCCTCCAAGGCTGGCAGGGCATCAGTGCCTCACAGCCTCTTCCCAAAGCACTCCAAGAACTGCAGAGCTGCAGGGATGACAGGGTATAAGCAAACTGTATCTACTGTCAGCCTGTGCGATGTTGGGCTGTAGAGATCTCCAGAGTCAGAGAGAGGAGGGGGCTGCCTGCTGCTCCCAGCACTGCAGCTCACCCTCGCAGACCCTGGACACAGCATTCGTATCCACTCCTTGTTTGTAACCGTACTTGATGCTTAGCTGACTTCTCCTGCAAGCGTCTCAAACAGAGACAGAGAGGTAGAGGTTAACACCAGTTTAGAAATGACCTGCTGCCGATAGATGCAGCTATTGATCTCTATACACCCTCCTGGGCAGCCAGCCTGGGGAAGTTGCTCTTGTACAGTAGCAACCACCCTAAGCTTTAATTCACTTCTGGTCCATGCTTTAAACATCACATCTCTGCCAGGCACTGTGCCCTGCACTGCTCAGCCCTGCAGTTCCACCTGATCCCTGACATTGGTCTGGTCCAGGACACAACTGCTTTTGATCTTAACTTAATTAGCTCTCAGCAAAGGGTAGCTGCTCTTGGCAAAGGATTCTAAAACAGTCGACACATTAGTAATGAATTAAAACAAACTGAAATAACTCTTTGTTTTAATTCCAGCATAGCATGTTGAAGCAGTTCAAGAATGCTTTGGCATGCTGAGTAGTAATGGAGATTTTTTTTTTCCCTGTGTTGGTTGGTTTGAAAAATAACAACTGATTGCAGCTGAAACAATAAAGATGTGTCTTCCAGATCAACTGTAGTTCTCAGAGTCTGCACAGCTCACTGACTGTTCTGATACCTCCTTGATCTGAATAAGTGTGATTGTTTTACCTTTGAAATATAACCACTGGGGAAAAAAAAGTGATTAGATATTAGCTGGAGATAAGCTTTCAAGTGATGTCCCCAGAAATGTATGGGAAAGGAACAAGAAATAACTTTTTCTCATCCATAAGAGAAGTGGTATTCATTTTTGTCTTTGTCAAATTTCTTTGGAACCTGTCATGATGTGTGCTAGAGTTCATCTGAGGTCAATGGGAGCCTTGCTGGTGATTGCATCACATCTCCATGCAGCTCTCTCATGGTGACAGCTCATCTTTCCAGCTCACTTGGGGAGGAGGCTGGAAATCCTGATTCTGATGCAGAGGAGTGGAATAGCCAGCTAACCAGTCTGGCTGGGTGGTTTTGGTGTCACCTTCCTGGATTTCAAAAAGGCAGCTGAATATGTTTTATTTGGTGTCCCTGAGCTGGGATGCTGTGTTTGTCCCAGCATTTGGATGGCAGCTCTTGACAGTGTCAACTCATATGTGTATGCAAGTGTCACTTTGCATAGAGGCTGGATTTCCTACTTATGCAGCAGTGACTTGCCAGGGCACCCAAACATGTACAAGAGCTGAGCTTGAGCTCACTTCTTGCTCTGAGTGGCACTTCCTAGCAGCTCTGCCCAAGGATGTGGCTTGTGGCTGTAGCAGAGGAAGAGGGCTGCTGCGAGAGTAATCTCCCAGGCTGGCCAGATATACCTCCTGTGCTTCCTTCACCTGGGAGTTGTATTCAGAGCTCATGATATTTAATTATTGCTGTTCCCATCAACATATTCGAAGGTCCTAACTATGCTCGTGGTGTTCCACAAGTGCTGGGCACTGAGCACAGTCTCTGGGACTGCAGTGTCTATTTTTCTAATATGACATCTGTCTTCCTGCCAATAATTTACCTGCAATGATCGTTATACTCCTGTTGGTATGTGAACCAGGAGACTCTTCCGGTATAAAACATGCTAGCATTTTGGAGCATGACTGCTCTTGAAGGCCTTACGTTTTCAAGGAGTTAAGTATGTTAGCGTGTTATTTCACAGAGAGGCAAGTGAAAAATGGTAAGTAGGTTCCCTCTGCTGCCTTGAAGGAGGGTTGCTTTAATTATTTTTGAACATAGGTGGTCTCTACTGTCTGCCTTTCCTTTAAATAAATGCATAGCTGGTAGGTTTGTAGCCTTTTTCTTGGAGAACTATTGAAATTTGGACCTGTGGCTTCCAAATTCCAAATACCTGAGGTATTTTAAGCATTTTTGTTACCTTCTGTAAAATATGAGTGGCATAGACTGTGAAACAGTCAAATGGCTGGGTTTCTGATCGCTAAGGGCCTGGAGCATGTGCTCTGGAAGAAGACTGAGGGACAGGGAGATGGCTTTGGAGGAGACCTTACTGCAGCCTGCCCCTATCTATGGGGAAGTTGATGAAAAGATGTAGCCAGCTCCAAGGGACAAGGACTGCAAATTGGAGTGGGATTTTCTGAGAAAATATTAATATAAGAAAATTTCCATGAGGAAAACTGTGCATTAATAACTTGCCTAAAGAGACTCTAGGAGCTTTGTTCTCAGAGGTTTTCAATGCCCAGGTAAGCCAAGCCCTGTGCTACATCACATGAAGTCAGGATTGGCCCTACTTTGAGCAGGAAGCTGCAGGCTTCCCAAGGTCCCTTCCTACCTGAACAGTCTTATTTAGTGACATTACACATAAATACAGGGCTTGGAAGTGAGTGGAATGCAGTGGGGCCTGGACTTGCATTCCCTTTGGTGTTCCACTTCTAAATGGGGTTTAAAAAGTGTCTCTAATGTTATTGTGCCAAACTTGGTGTTAGTGGGAAATTCTGTCACAGCAAATGTTTCCATGAGCAATTGACTGCTGCCTGCCTAATTACATCCCCATGGGGGAACACTGGCAGGGTGAGTGAGGTGAATATTTGTAATATATACACCAGCAAATACAGCCCATACGTCATCCGAGCCTTCAGCCTCGCTGTTATCCCCTTTTTCCAAACTGATGGGTGAATGTTGACATACTGTATGAGTTGACCCAGACCACGTTGCGAATCCAGGTTTCACTGCAGGAAACTGGAAGAAAAAGAAGAGCAGATTAAAGATTTCTGTGCTGTCTGGAGCTTGCTCACCCCGAGCATGGGGTGATTGTTGGGGTGCCTCTTCCAGAGGTCAGGGTCTGGGCCGTCCATAGCTGGGCATGGCAAGCCCTTGGCAAGCACCAAAGCTGGTGTTCGGTGGGCGCGGGGCTGTTGGCAGCAGCGTGGGAGGCAGCCGCGGGTCCTTCGGCATCCTCGCCAGAACCGACGGGTTTTGCCGCTGCGTTTTCACCAACTCCGGCAGCCGACTCCGGGAAGTGAAGCTCACGGGATGTGCGGGTGAGAGGGGTACCCAGTGAACGCGCTGCCCGTCTGGGTGCGTATGGACGAGCTGCGTGGCTCAGGAAAGCTCGGCGGGGCCGGGCGCGGAGCGGGGCCGGCGGGAGCCGCTAGAGGCCACTCCAGGCGCGGCGATGGCGCGGCCGCGCCACCAGCGCCGTCCCCGCCGCGACCCCCGGGCTCCACTCGCCGGGCGGGCGGGGGAGGCAGGGTCCCGCAGCCAGATCCGGCCTCTTTAAAGATTAAGATCGTCTCAGAAGAAGGGAAGAGCGGGGGTGATTCTGCCCCTCTACTCTGTTGTCGTGAGACCCCCACCTGGAGTGCTGCATCCACCTCTGGGATCCGCAGCACAGTAAAGCCGTGGACATATTTGGAGCAGGTCCAGAGGATGGACATAAAAATGATTGGAGAGCTAGAGCACCTCTGTGATGACCAGCTGAGAGAGCTGGGGTTGTTCAGCCTGGAGAACAGAAGGCTCTGGGGAGACCTTTGAGCAGCCTTCCAGTACCTAAAAGGAGCTTATAAGAATTACAGAATAAGCTGAGTTAGAAGGGATCCACAAGGATCATTGAGTCCAACTCCTGGCCCTGCACAGGACCATCTCCAAGAGTCACACCATGTGCCCAAGAGTATTGTCCGAAAGTTTCTTGAACTCTGTCAGGCTTGGTGCTGTGACCACTTCCCAAAACCCTCTGGGTGAAAAACGTTTTTCTAATATCTAACCTAAGAAAGATGGGGACAGACTTTTTTAGCATGGCATTTATTGATAGCACAAGTGGTTATGGTTTTAAACTAAAAGGGGGATTTAGACTGGATACAAGGAAATTTTTACAATGAGGGTGGTGAGGCACTGGAACAAGTTGCCCAGAGAGATAGTAGATGCCTAATTTCTGGGAATATTCAAGGTCAGGCTGGATGGTGCTCTGAGCAACATGATCCAGTTGAAGATGTCACTGCGCATGGCAGGGGTTTGGACCTTTAAAGGTCCCTTCCAACCCAAAGCAGTCTATGATTCTGGGAAAAGGGAGGCAATGCATTGTGGCCCTCTGTTTTTGTGGGATCTTTGGCACCAGTCCCCTTAGTGGATCCCCAGACAAACCCCATAGGAATTGAGCTGAACTGAAACAGCCTCAATGGGTATGTGTCTGCCCCAGAAGCGGACCAAGGCAGATTCCGTTCCAAGTCTGATCTGTGGCTCAGCCTCCACAGATCCCATGTTTTGCACCAATTTCTACAAGCACCCATCTTTCTGCTGCCACACAATGTAAGATCGCAGAAAAGCGAAGTTGAAAGCATTACCTCTGCCTTTTCAGCTCTGGAATATTTTATTCTGCCTCTGCTTGTCATATTCTCTGGGAAATCTGTGCCACTTCAGGTCACTGATACTTACTTATTCCCTATTTTCTTTTTTGTCCTGCCTCTCTTCTTAGTCATGAGGGTTTTAAGGCAGAAATTGCTGGTGGTCTGGAGACTTCAGCTGCATAAATTTATCATATGGATTGTGTTTGGCCATTGCAAAGTATGTTTGACAGTACTAAGGTAAGTGGCTAAATGCCTTGGTGATTTATAGTCCACTTAGGGCACAAACATAATTATTCATTTACCTCATCAAAACAAAGACGTTCAGCATTAATGAGGGTAGTTCATCACAGCTCAGCTGCCCTGACATAGTTTGAGACCCGGGGATCTCAGATGGGCTCTGGGAAGGGTGCAGAGAGCAGGGCCTGCATGCTTGGTGTGTTCTCGAACAAGGTCTTGCTGGGTGCTTGCCCTCTCCTTGCAGCCTGCTCCATTGGGCCTTGCAGTAATTTCAAGTACAAGGGAAGGGAAGTACTTTTTTTCTAACATGAACACTCCTGGATGTATTTTTATAGTTTTTGGCCACTATTCTGTTAAGTGTAGTGTACACGGTATATATAATAGGAAGCATTATGCATTTAAAATCTGTCCAAAGCTGTTTTTTAAATGTAGGGTAACCAAATAGTATTGAGGTACTCCTTCACGTTCAGAAGCTTTATTGAATTTTTGGCATACACTTCTGTGAAAATAGTATATATGTAGTCACTTAAAAACAAGTGATACATGATCAACTGATGAAAAACATGTTTGATACCGCTCTTCCTTTTCTACATCTCCAAATTATATCAGTTTTTGTTTACTTTTTTTTTTTAGTTGAGACATGCCAAATTGGCCTTTTCAGTATAGATGCATTATTTTTATAATCTTAAGTACAACAGCACTAGGAATGTAGTTCTGAGCTGAAACTTGAGCTCCCAACTTTCTGCCTTGCAGTCAGATTTTGTATTTACATTTTTAAGCTTGTAAAAACTATGGAGTTGGAAGTTGTGCAAATGGTGCTTCAGCATGTTTCAATAACACTTGGGCTGCAATGCCTTTCTACACAGCTCAGCCCATCTGCCTGTCTCTTCCTCTCTGCTTTTTTTTCTCTTTATATTGTTTAGGTTTGGCTGTGTCTAAACAACAGGCTGGCTACCTATACACAGTATCTTCTGCTATTTTGAAGTGTAAATTTACAGTACAGAAAGACAGGGGAGATGCTTCAGAGGTGAGAAGAATCGTGAAAGGGAGGAAAACCCTTCTTGATCCATGACATTTAAGGGATAAATGAAAGATATATTTCTATTAGCTCCGCCTCATGAAGGTTTTAACACACCATTTCCCATCTTCTTATGATGGGAGGTCTAGGAGAGAAATTGAACTGTTCATTCATCAATTGATCAGCAGTAACCTGGTTGTTTCTTTCGCAATCCCAGCTGCTCAATCTACAGCAGGTGGGTTGCCCTTCCACAACCTTCTTTGTTATTTTTCCATATTTTTAGGGGTCAGCTTCTGTTTCCACCATATCTCTTCCTTCAAATCTGCTTTTCACAGAGCTGTCTGTCCTCATTCTCCATCTCGTCCTGCTCTGCAGCTCTCTGGTGTGCAGTGCTCTAGGGCTTGTTCCTGCTTGTATCCCATGGTTGTGCATCTTGTTCCTGAGAAGGGGAATGATCACTAGGATTCAGCAAGCAACCCGAAGGAGTCAAACCAGCATGCAGCCTTTTACCAACCTGCAGGTGAGCTTGCAGTGTCAAGCCAAGACAGCAGGAATGAAGGACAGGAGGTGTGATGAAGACAGCCAGGTCGGGGTAAGGACTGCCAGGTTCCTGCAGCAGTGCTGCCTCCTTGCCCTCAGCTGTGGTCCCATCCTGGGATGTGGCACTAATGCCTGTCTGACCCTCTGGAGGCTTGTATTAGCTTCAGTGTAGCATGCTCAGACATAAATGCACAAAGGGGAAGAAAGAAGACATTTCGAAAAGTTGCTCATTGATTATATGGCAGCAAGTCAGAGCAGACTTGGCCTGGGGCTCAGCCCTCATTTCCCAGTGATCTTTACTTTTTAAAGCACTAGAATAACAAACATAGCAAAGTGTGCAAGAGAGAACATGACAATCTCCTCTCCCTTTCCATCTCTTTCTCTACCTGTGCTTTTCTTTGGTCCTGGGAATGTTCCTCTTTGACCAAAGAGGGTGTAAATTATGGGATTTACTTCTGAGCAGCCCATGGAATAGCCTGGGGCAAGTCATTCCTAGAAGATGCTTTCCTCTTCTTAAATGGGTCATTAACATTTGCAGCTAAATACCGAAGCAGGGAGAGGAGAGGAGAGAAACAAATGGGGAAATAGTTTCCTGAAAGGAGGAAGAAAGAGCTGTTATTCATATTCGCTCATCAGAATATTCTTAGATGTGCGTGGGAACAGCCTAACAAAAGGAGGGAGATAGAGACAGGCAAGCCAGGTGACAGTGATGTGCCTGGGACAGTCCTGAGGGAGTTTGAGCCATGTCATCCTTAGGCAGAGACATGGTAATTCTTCCTGAAGTAGGTTTCCCATCTCGATCCCCTTCTTCCAGTACAGGGAACTGTAGGAAGAGGAGATGTTTATGAAGAAACTCACCAGTTTTGGTTGCTGCTGTGTGAGTGTTAGTTGTGCTCTTGCTGTTATCTGGTGCAAGAAGATCAAGGGAGGCATTGTGATGCAAAGCTGATCTCCGGTTGCTCTCCTGGAGATCCCAAAGTGTTCATCTGCTCCATTGTGCTCTTCCAGGATGGCAGGATTGTGCCAGTGGAGCCGGGGCAGCTCTTGGTAAAGTGGTGGGGAAAATGTGGCTCTCAGAGACCTGGACAAGCACTCTAAACAAGGAGTGTGTGTAGCCTGTGGGAAGGAGAACAAGCTCTGGTTTAAGGTTTGAGGCAGGTTAGGAGAACAGCAAAGGATTAGAGCTTGCTGCCTCTCTCTATTCCCTACTGTTAGATCACTTTTGACCCCAGTCAGATTTCACTATTTTGAATAGGTAATTAACAGCCACTCTTACTCAGTAATTAGGGGAATGTGTTATTACATTGCTAAGGTGGGGGGAAAGCTGTGCCTGCAAAATCCAGCTGGCAGTTCTGCTTTCATCTGTGTGCAGTGTCCAGTGGTACAAGGTCCTAATATCCCTGTAGATCTTCATTCCCACGGCAGCAGCTGTAGGAGGTATCCTTATAGTTGCTTGGATGTTGGTTTGGCTTTTTTTTTGCTCCTGGCCATCTGAAATGAAAGAGTGATAAAATAGATCTTAAAGGATGATATGCAAGATGGGCAGTTTGTGGAAACTGGAAATGCTGGCATAGCTCTGCATGGTTGGCAAGGCCAAGGGAGGTGGGAAGGGTTGTGCTGAACTTCTGTGACAAGACAACGTGGGCAGTTTGACGCTCATCTCTCCAATCTTTCATAAAATACTAGATCTTGGACTACAGTGGCAGCATCAGGATTTAAATGCTGCGTCTGTTATGCTGTAGCTAAAAGGAGACAAAGTGTATTAATAGGTAGCAAGGTTTTGCACCTGCTTAATCAAATTATCCTTCTTTGCCATATTTCACTCCTGTAGATGCTTCTAATAGGTGCTGATGGATCTACTGTGGCACAAAATAACATTTGTGTTGCCTGTTACATTAATTTCCCTGATAAAATGAGGCTACCAGGATGACCCATCTGACTCCTGTGATATTTCTATAAAGAACAAAATTGAGTACTGTTGTTATGATTACTGTATTAAAAGTATTAGGTTTGTTGTCTTAGCTGTGCTGTGTTTTCTCATGCTCTCTCTTGTGCTGATTGCTAATGACAGGCTTTGGCAGGAGCTAGCCTAGGCAGTCCTTCCTGTGATGGGAACCAGATGGATGGTTTTGCTCTAGCTACCCCTCCCATTAAGCACCAGGAACAGGAGGAGGGGGAAGCCCCTTTGGGAGGGCAGGGGGAATGGAGGGGGGGCATTTGTGGAAAACTCAGTGAATGGCAGAGAACCAGTTCTTGCCTATCCACCACTTCTCTTCCCATGAGGCTTCTAGTTTTGCAACTTCCAACCTCACCCTTGGCCTCAACTTCTTGGCTTTCAAGCAATTGTGCTGTATGTTACATTTTCATTACTGGTAAAATTGATGGAAAATCACGTTTTATTATGTGAAAAATGCAGTGTTCTTGACTGTCAAAGCTCCATTCAGCTGGAAAAAATCTATGTGAGGCACTCTTTTATATTTCATGTATTTTGTGCATTGGTTGGAATGAAAAAATAATGAAAGGCTGTATTTTGTCAACTTTTGCATCTGTCTTACTGGCAGCACTGACTGACTTGTTTTTTAAATGTATTTATTTCTTGCAGTAAGCACTATTATTCTCCACCCTTTCACGATAAATGCAAATAATATGTGGAATGTGCAAATAATCTGGGAAAAAGAGAGATGCAAATTATTCAGTCCCTCCAGGTAGGTCGCAGAAGAAACTGGAAATGTCACTGCAGCGTGAAAACGTGCTGTCTTTCTGCTAGCTGCAGCAATGATAACAGGGCTACTGTCTGTCTAAGTTTCAGGTTTCTGTGAACACATCTATTGTATTCTTTTTTTATTTGTTTTTTTCTTCTTCTCTTTTTCTCTTTCCTTTCCTGCTGTGAAACGCTAAATGGGATCTGGGTACTCTGAATATCAGAAGTACACCGCTCCGTCCATAAACCTTTCTGCCCCTTGTGGGACCACTGCTGCTCATGTGTGGTGTGCCCAAACTGCTGAGGCTGTGCACAGGGAATGAGCTAAAGAACCTTGGTGTTAGGGAGAACAGGTGGACACCGCTCCTGAGATCCAGACTGGAACACCTTTTAGCATGAGTCAAGCTTCCCCTCAGGGGAGAAACGTGGCTTCCCTTCCTGCACAGCCATGTGCCAGCTGTGTTGGTACATGGGCATGAGTCAGATGGAAGGGAGCCAGACTGATTGGCATTGTGAGATGCTGAAGCTCTTGGGATGTCTTTGCAGCAGGAATAGGTGTTGTTCCTGCCTTCCCATTGCCCCTAACCATGTTCCTGCCCGGGAGAAGTTGTCATGCCACTGTGCAGTGCTGAGCAGTGGGGATGTGACCCTGGGTGTCTCAGCCATGCTCTTGAGCACTGTCTGAGGCAGTAACCCGGGAGGACGGTGAGGTGCAGCTGACAGACCCATCCTGCCGGCAGCTGGAGTGAGCTCCGTGGATCAGCCACACCTGTGATTCAAGATCTCCCTGCAAACTTAAAAGTGTTTTCTTTTATTACAGCTTTTTTTTAATGTCAGAATTGTTTTCCTACTTAGATCACTGTAATTGCAATTTCAAGTGAAGAGCCTGTGAAAAGAGGTGTCAGGGTGTTCCTTCTCAGCATTGTTTCATTGTTGCCATGCGTAAAATTCACTCCCAATTCCAGTAAAGATTTTAATGTGACAACAAATTTTCAGTTATTCTAAATACTAAAAAAGTGATATCTTTATTCTTCCTAGTTCCATATAGATTTTCTATCAGTTTTAAAAAAAAAAGTAAACTCTGCAGTAAAAGCTTACAGGCAAAGTGGTAGAAGTAAAAGCTTACAGAAAGATCTAGAAAATGCTTCTTTATAACTGAGACATTGTTTATTTCTGCACTTTTTGACTCTCAACCCTGTATGTGTTAGAAGTTCTTCAGTGGGAGTTACTAGTCATTAGGAGAACCTTGGTCTGGAGACCTTCCTGGCTGAAGGAGGGTACCTTGCTGTGCTTTTGTAGTTAATTTGCTCCAAAATCCTTGTGAGGATGCTGAGCTTGTGAGGACTTGCTGGCTGGAGAGTCAATGGTCAGCAGCACATTGGTTTGAGTGAGATCAAACAGAAGAGGATTCCAGAAGCTCCTGCTCAGAGCAGTGCCAGCCATGAGATCAGACAAGGTTGTTCAAGGCTTGATCCAGTCAGGTCAGACTGGAAAGTCTCCAGGGATAGCACATCTCTGCTGGGAAACCTGTTCCAGGAAACCCTTGATATTTTGATGTTTGTTACCACGTGGCACTTAGAGTGGTTGGAGGTGAGTATGTGGCACCGTTCTCTCTGTAGATAATACTCCTGAGACTCTTTGTTTAGGAGGCAGTGTAAGCAATGACTCCCACAAGCCTAGGACACTTCTCCTACATGGTCCTCCCTGCCATGAAGAGGTGGGTGCAAGGGATGAGGACCCGCTTTGTCCTCTTTTGGAGATACATATGAGGCAAGCAACGCCATCATGCCAATATAGGGGGTGAAAACCGGTCTAACCCCTTCTGTCCCTGGTTTTCCTTGACCTTTTTGCCACAGCCACATATAAGAGATGCAGTAGGAGCGATGGTCCTCCTGTGCTGTCCTCCTTTCTCCCCACTAAGCAATACATGTGTCCTGGCTGAAAGAGGCTGCCCTGGATTGGCAACCTGATGGCTGTCACTGTGGTTAATAGCAGGGCTGAGCCGTGGTGCCTGCTGCTGGCAGAAATAATTCTCACTGTTTATGTTCGAACACAGGGCTGGGACACGGGGACATGGTAGCACCTCACTCAGGGCCAGAGACCCCCAGTGGGAGCCTTCAGAGAGATGGGCACCTCCTGCAGCTTCAGCTGGGGATAGAAGACCAAGCCTCACTGGCAGGACACAACCCAGGAGGTGCCTATAGGACTCCCTGCGCATTTGCATTTTCTACTCTGCTGCCTAAAGCATTATCTAGCTTGCTCAGACAAGTCATTTACCACATCAGGAACGTGTGGGAAAATAACTCAGTCAGGATAACCAGAGGAAAAGAAATGGTTCTGTAGTTGGCCATTTGGAGCTGAGCTAGCTTGGGAAATTTTTTTCCTTCAGCAACACCCTGAAAAAAATGTAGTGCAAATGGGTGTGAAATATAAAGCGAGTTTACTTCCTTCTTGGATAGGCATATATCCAAAAAAAGACAAGAGTAAAGATAGAAACATCTACTGCTAAATGCTTTGGTAGGACTTTAAAGGATCTAAAGGCTCAGTGTGTTTGACTGGTAGGACATCGGATCTCCCCCACTGAAATGAGCTTTGAATACAAGGGAAGTCTCTGACACAGCAGAGAGGAGAAGCCACGGTGATCACCTGGGGTGTTTTAGTGTGCTGCTCAGTCACCCAGACTCTACCTCGCCCCTTGATTCTCCATTTGTGCTTGAAGAGAGGATTCCAGACATAATGTAAGTAGAGAGGGGGAAACCATGTCCTATGTTAAGGCCAGCAAAATGAGACCGCAGTGGGTCAGATCCCAAAAGGCACTGATGTTTGTTACTGGGGTGTGGGAAAAAAATGCGTTCAGGGTATGGCAATTCTGAAAAACGCAGAATTACTTCACTTCTGCGAGATGTAAAGTGAATTTCACAGCTACTGTTTCTGTTGCTATTTAGGAGACACCAGTGAAAAAGAACAGGATAATGTCTTCTGCTATCGTAGAAATGCCAGTGTAAACGATTTATTTCCTAATTAGTAGACATTGCTCTAATGATAGAGATATTTAACAACAAGTTATTTGTATCATATTAAACCCTGTATTCTAGAGGTGGCTTTTTCCCTCTATTGGGTGTTAAAGCAGTTGCATGGATTAATCACACTATAATGCAGCCAAACAGCTCGTCCTTGCTTGACTCAGGGAGAAAAGGTTTTTTGGCTTGATACATGCATGAGGAAAATCATATCCAAGTTTTACAAAGTATATTTTGAAAATAAAAGCTGAAGTTTAATTAAAAAAACTAAACAAAATGCCTTGTTTTTCCCAGCAAATGAGGTCACGCAGCCTGATTGCCTGGCCCATCTGTTGCTGTTCATAAGTATGTTATATTTTTAAAGGCCAATATTAAATGGTATTATGTAGTTATCTACTTTTATTTTTTTTAATGCCTCTTGGCTTGTCAAGCACTGTCATTATATCAACCGCTGTTCTTAAAACGGGATTTTGGTTAAAATAGTATATACCTGCCATCTGGTTGAAAAATGTAAGCTTCCTACACAACTAAGTGGAGTTGAACTACGGTATTAGGAATAGCTCATGTTCTCTTGAAAATAGCAGCTGATGGCAGATTGCAGAAATCAGCCAGTTATCAGTTGTCATTAAGCTATTTGATATCTGACACACATGGAAAGCATGCTATTTATAAGTATGCAATTATGTTATAGAAGTATTCCTTTTTCTATTTTTTTTTTCTCCTTCCCTTTACTCATTTAAATATGTTGGTTTGACTGGACTGGAAAGCAAAGTCTCCCTTAATATTCACAGAATAGATGTGCTGCAGACTGAAGGTGTGCCAGACTGTAACATTTCTGTCATCAAAAAGTGATCTGAGAGGAGTATAGAAATAAATTTGGTGTTCCTGTGCTATAGAGCTGTAGATGTCTAAAGAGAAATGTCAGCTACAAAGAGCCCAAGACACAGAAATATGTGGAGCTAACTGGTAGAAGATTGCAAAACTAGTAATGGAAAAGATGCATTTTACTTTAGTATGTATTTGCATTTCTGCTGGTAGGAAAGAAGAACTCAAGTCTTAGCATGAACTGAAGCAGAAACACTAAAGGCGTAATTATTTGCTAAACCTGGGCAAGGCACCAAAGACTCTCAGAAGTATAGGTTAGTCACTAGCATGAAAGCTTAATGCTAACCACTAAGCAAGGACTCGTACAATGCAGGGCAAAGGATGCTGCTGGAGAGGGCAGTGAGGCACGGTGATGCTATGACCTGTCCCTTGTCATACCTTGTGAGGTAACTGATGAGTACAGGAAACAAAGCAGAAACAGCCTGCTCAAAAAGAAGGATTAGGAAGTATTTTGTGAGTGGAAATGTGAACAAAAACCAGTCAAAATAGAATGAGGTGCTTTAAGGCTAATAATTTTATTCAGAGGGGGTGTGAGGATGTGTTATTTTCATGTGGGCTGAGGGTTAGACCCTGATTAATCTGCAGCAATGACATGGAAATCTTGTGAGCACATCCTGCAAGGTTTTGTAAAAAATAATTATATATCACCTACAAACAAAATATAATAAGAAATAAATTAAAATATAATAATATATCAATAATATCTGATTATTCTCCCAAATATTTGATTATATTAGACCAGAAGTGTTTTGAGTATGATAAGGAGTTTGTTGACCCCACTGAAAAACTCCCAATCTCTTCTTCTATATGAGTGTTGACTGGAAAATTAAGGTCTGTGGTGTTTTGTCTTCAGCAGTCTTGATCAGATTGGGAACTATTGGGTTTGGATCTGAATCCACTTGCTTTTCAAATGACATCTGAGATTCTGGTTGTGAAAGGTCTCTAGACATTTTGCTTTTAAAAGTTACTTCACCCATAAGCATCCATCCATAATAAAAATGTGTTCAGCTTCATAATTATAAGTTTTAGGTTTTACAGTCAACAGAGGTATGTTCTAACAGAAAATTAGGTAGCAAAGGTGTAGGTCAGAGGTTGAAGTTTGCTTTTTATTCGTTGACTTTTCCTCACCAGAGTATTTGAAAATTTTATTGTGGAGACTAATCACGTCTCCTTTGCTTCAGGCTTTTGTAAACCTTCTTAGGCCATCAAAGCAGCTTCAGCAATCTCAGCATTTTGGCAACATTGCAACTATCTTGACCATAAAAAGACTTGTAACTGGCGCAGAGAGCACCTCCCACAATGGAAGGCTTGCAGGAATGAGGGATGCCCAGGAGCGATTGCGGCTCTGTGGCGCTCCTTCCCAGGTGTGTGCACATATGCCAGCTCTGCGCTTTCCTGCTAACCGAGCTGGTGTTCCCAGTGAAAATCCGTGCTCTGTGGCTGCTGGGGAGAAGGCTCCTGCTGGCACATGAGGAAGGCTGGCAGAGGAGGCAGGGGCAGACCCTCTACTGAGTGAAAAATGTAGATGTTTGTCAGTTCAGGGCAGTTTGACAGAAAGTGTCTCTTCCTCTCCACTTCCCAGACTGCATACAGTTATTTGCAATTCCAAGCTGCTTATTCACTAATTTAGTAGCTACTGACTCATCTGCCCTGGTGTGCTCCTCCTTCCTTCCCAAGCCACCAGCTCTCCCTGCTTGCTCACTTGCTCACCAGCCGACCGGAGCAAATCTGCTGCCTGGTTTAGTTCCCTTTGGCTCAGCCTTCACAGGTCATTTCAGCTTCCCCATCCTGGCAAAAGGTTAGTGAAAGCCCATTTATCTGCCTCTCTCTCTTTGATTTGTAATTCTTTCATGTGTTTATCTGCACAGCAGATGGCTAATAAAAAAACCCCAATCAAATAATCTGAGTGTGTCTTGTGGGGGGTGGTTGGCAGAGAAAATTGGGAGAGAGAACAAGCACTCATGGATCAAAAGTAGCTGTGTAGGCAATTTTATTTAAGGACAGAACAGAGTATTTTATTTTACTTCTCACATTTGAGGAAAAAAGTGTGTTAAAAATGATGACTTTAGTTGAAGAAAACATCTTTAAGTGTATCAGAACTTGTAAAGGTGATCAGGAGTGGTCCTTGGTAATTAGGTTTCAGTGTGAGAAGCATCCTGGAAGACAAGGACATTTCTCAAAGGAGCTTAATGGTTTTGCAACTGCATAACAAAGTTTTCCTTTATACTGTAGGCAGATGCCAAAAGTACTGGATATGGTGGCATGTTACACCTAGCATTTTTATAAGGAGGTTAGGAAATGATGTAGCAAAAAGCAGTTGTTTTTTCACATGGGTTCTAAGAGTATTGCATGTCCAAATGAATTCATTGTGTCAGGTGTAAATGTGAGAACTTACTTTCAGCAGTCCGGAAGTACTAAACTTTTCCCAGCAGAAACTTGTCTTAGAAATGAGCTTTCTGGGACATTGTTTTGGTGTTGTTCTCAGGTTAATCGTTCCAGGTCAAGTTTTCTTGTGGAAGCTTAAGTCATTTTCTCAGCTTCTCAAATTCTGACCTCTTTATGTCAGTGGGGAATCTGGTAACACCCATATTTAGGCTACCAAATGCACCGCATTATGAGCATTTGGGGCTTTTCCTTTTTTTAGGGGAAGCAGGAGGTGAGAGAGAGGAACTCTAAAACCGGTTTTGTTTGTGGCAGCACATAACTTGCCTTTGGCTTAAGGGAGTATCTTTTCTTTGACTTGAGAAGTTCTGCTTTTACCAAGAGAGAGCTAGAAAATGAAAATTTTCTTAACCATGGCCTACATTCCGTGAGAAACTTTAGTTGTGTCAGAAAATTTGTACTCTGTCTGACCACACAGCCTTTAAAGTAGCAGCAGCCAGAAAGGTTCTGGGATTGCCTACGAAATCAGAAGACTAAGGATAATTTCCCAGCACTCAGTGTGTACCTCAGGTACTTTGCTGAAGGGCACCAGTTGATAAAGCAGTCAGTTCCAGCTGAGAGCTGCCCAGGAGCACCCTCCAGGCCTTTAATGCTGGGAATGCATCTCTCTCTTGCTCCTGCTTCCTCACAAAATAACCACAGCCTTTCCCTATTATCTCATGTTGCTCAAGATAAGAACACGTGTGCTGAAGTTCAGGATCAAGTTCCATGGACAACATCCAATATAATCTGTCTAATCTGAAAAACTTTTTAATTTAGTTTAGGTTTTTGATGAATGTCATGTAGTAGTTGCTGGTACCAACAGTTATTCTTCATATACATTACTGAGTATATTGCACAGAAAATTGGTGTTTTGGTTAAGGTCAGAAAAGAAGAAAAAATAACTTTTGAAGTTTGTAAACTTGGCACAAAGCACTCTTGGGGGCAAAAATGGTAGAAGAAACATAAGGCCCATCAGGGCAGTATATTCTGAGATAATGGCTTTCCACAACGTAAGAAGGCAGATATTTAGGGTTGTGTGCATGTAGTGTAGGATGTGCATGTAATTAACAGTCTTTCTGTTTTGCTTAAGATACCTTGGAAATTTATGTGCTGAACCTAAAGTTAAAATCTCTGAGGGCAACTGCTTTCAGCTTAAGAAATGGCAGGTATTTAATTTCTGGTACAACCTAAAGTTTTGATGCTCTCCTGTCTGTGGGTTATGATGGACAAAACCTCGTTTGTGGTATAGATATGGACTTTGCTATCTCTGTACCAGAATGCATGTGACAGTTTTCTGTCTCTGTGATCACCGAAGCCCTTTAGGGAAGGATATGTTACTGTTGCCGTTTGACAGCTGAGAGCATGACAAAATACATGACCACATGCTATGTTTTTCCCAAGGGCTTCTGTTTCATACCAGCTGCACAGGTATAGGAGAGAAAATACCTGGGGATTCAAGTGAGGGACAGTTGAATCTGGGCAGTTGTGCTAGGAAGGGTGTCCTTGTCCACAAGGCAATGCACTCACAGCATTATTGCATCACCGCAGGGGTTCATACATCTTCTCACCGACTGGATATTTTCATAAGAAGATACAGGGAGAACTGGAAACTAACATGCTTTGCCTGAAATTATGCAAGGATCCTTATTAAATACTTTCTTTTTGCTGTAGGGGAGACTTGCTTCGTGACTGTGGTTATTATGTGCAAAAATAATGGTAGTGAAGTACTCATTAAACCCTGCTGAAAAGGATGGTTCTGGTGGGGGGAAGGGGTTCCCATGGGCTCGGGAGGCACTGTGCCCATGTCTTTGTGATCCTGTACTGTTCTGTGTGAAAGAGAGGTATTTCTGCTCTAGATAATATAAAGAATTATCAAGAGGCTTTAGAAGAACAATGTCCTTTGGACTTATTAAAAATGAAAGTATAATTAAAATGTTTCCTTGGCTACAGGAAAGATGCAGGCATTCATGTGTACAAGTGGTGCATTACGTTACCTTCTCAGGTAGCAAGCAGAAGCCCACATAGTGTTCTACTTGAGGACTGATTTGAGTTGCCCTTGGATCAAGGTCCTGTCTAGATTAAAGGCTCAAATTGAGTCATGTGAGGGGCTGCAACTGCATGCATACTCTTTGCTCATGACAAATGTAAAGTTATTTGAATTATTTGACGTCTCAAGTAAAAGCCCTGGGGTTAATAGTGTAGAGATAATGTTCAGCTGATGCCTGGTAGCCTCATTATGAATTGACTATTGAGAAAAAAACAGGAGTGTTGGTTTATGTGCTGCTAGGTTCGTTTCATTGTGCTGACCACTCCCAGGTAAAGCCTTATTTAGCAGTGAAATGCAGGTTAGCTTGTTTTAAACAGGAACAGGCTGAATTCAACCAGCCAACACAGATCTAAACCAGACCTGCCAAATTCTTGAAGGTTGCCTGAGGTGTGATGCTTCTCAGCCCTGATTTAAATAGATATTTGGCATCACCATCACTCTACTCCTGTCACCCAGCAGCGATGTTGTGCATTCAGCAGGGCTGCAGGACGAGCTGGATGGAGTGGCTTGTGACCATGGAGCAGAGCCCCAAGCATCTTGTCTCACTCTGGATCATGGAGGGGACTTGTAGGAGGTGGGAGTGATGGCAGTGATCTTTCCCTTCCTCCACTGTAGTGCCTACCATGCTCTTCTTGCTTCAGACAGACTCTACTGGAGCCCCTGGATTTCTAGGAAAAAACATACCGAAAGCTTAGGACCGGGCTATCTGGAATGACGGTGGCTTAACTTATAGGCAGGAATGAGAGAAATGGGAAGAACAGCTCCCTTGCTTTCCTCCAGGGGGAAGGAAGCTGGACAAAGGAAGCCAGCTGGCTGTACTTCCCTTTTCTTGTCAGTTTATTCAAAGGAAAAATGAAGGAGAAGCCTGAAACTTGGCCAGTTACATAGACTCCTGGGGCAGAACCAAGCACAGCAATGATATTAACTGTCTGCCTGTACTCAGTCTGTGTAAGATAGAAAAAAGGATGTATGAATTAATTCTTCCTCCTTCTATGGAATATCTCCCTTAACCAGGCTAGAACAGGGATTATCAGTTTGGAAAAAGGTTTTTTAGAACAACTTTACTGCCATAACATCTTCATGCCGATTTTGGTTCAAGTACAGTGTGGAGACCTTGAATGCTTCATGTCTTACACAAAATTAGATACCTTATGTTTTCATGTCTTACATTTTCATGTCTGTTCACACATGTGACATGCCAGTTTAATGCAATGTGAATGCATGCAAGTGACATTTTTTTATTACCTAACTTCCTTGAACAGGTTTTAATCATGATCAACTTTGTTGAATTTGGTTTTGAGTAGAATGCTAATAAACTATTTAAAATGCACAAACTTTGCTTCTGGAAAATATTCTTAGTTCATGAAATGGATCAGAAATAATAGTCTGCTGCAAAAGGATTTCTGTTAATCTTCTTAAAGGCAAGAGATAAGATTTCAGAATCAGATTAAATATTTGTATTCCACATTAGGAGACCTCCTCGGTTCTGTCTGACAATCAATTAATCCTCTTCAGTGTCGCAGTTGCTCCAGTCTGCATTTACCTCTCTCATGTTGTGCATGACGGACCTTTTATAGACTCTTAGCGCACATTTATTTGGAAGTTGAAAATTGCATTGGAGGTTTCACCTGCCCTTATGTTTGTTTGTCTTTGTTTTGTTCCTTTTAGCTGAGAGTAGGGAGAGATGGGCACTTCCCACTCCCCTGAGCTTAGCAGGAGTGGCAGGGGCGGTGTGTAGACCACGTCCCACTGAGCTGTTTAGCCATCATGAGCGTCTCATGATTAAATCTCATGCTGAGGGTGCCGAGTGCTCCCCCCACCCAGCATCTCGACTCACTCAGCATGAATTTCCCACTACGTAAGATGTGGGAGATGCGGTGACAGCTTGCTTGCAGGCAGAACACAGGATACTACATGGGAAGAGAGAATGTAAAAAACACCTGCTCTAAGCTGCTACTGAGGATATTTGCATAATTTATTAGTATTTTTAGAAAACAAGGGTAATTAAGGAAATAAATATTTGTCATAGATGCAACATGTCATGTTGTTTAATATCAGATGATGTCATTGTTCGGTGGTGCTTTGCATGTTACCTCTGTATGCAGCAGAGGGCACTAAGTGGTGCTTAGCTTTTAAAGTACAGGAAAATGCTGCATTTTTTTTCTTCATTACCCAGATTGCTGCCTTAAGAGTACTTCTCAGGTGTCTCAATTACTGACTACTACTTTTTTGGTGTGCCTTTGTCACATTCGTTACATTTCGTCTTCATAAAATTTAGAGAGATGGCCCATCCAAGGGCAGTCTGTCAGCAGGTTTATGCTTTAGAAAAAAAAAAATCAAGTGTTATGTCAACTCATTTTCTGAGTTGATCTGCAATCATTGCTGTCATTATGATTCCTCATAAGTTTCCAGGTTTCCAGGCACAATCATGGTGAAACTGGGAGATACCTAGACAGATTTCTCATCCTACAATGATGATGTAGGTGAACTCCTCGAAAATCAGGGCTAACGTCTGAAGAATTTGCCAACCACTGCAAGATTGGGGAAATATTTTGGTGATTTCAACATCAATGATATTTTGCACAATGACATAACCACTTCCTTCAATATCAAAGTAATCTAAACTTTTCTGGAAGCTGTATGATATAAAAAGTGTGTGTGATGGTTCATTACAAGTTTCATAGCCCTACACTAAAACGTAGTTTATATGACTACCATCTTTTGACTACATTCAGTTTGCCTGGTTAAAAAAAAATAAAAATAAGGCAATAGTTCATTGCATTTACATACAACATGTCTGGAATAAAAGCATTCTTGATAGTAAGAGATGAGGAGGTGAACTACTTCTTCAGTTAAAATAATTTGAGGGGAAATAAAACTGGAGGGAGATGGATTTAAAAGGAAAAGGAGGTGATTCTTCATGCCAGAGAGAGGACTTGCAGGACTTCAGATGATGCTGTGAGTGCAAAAGGTTTACATAGGCTGATGGAAAGACTGGGCAAACCTTTGGCAGAGGGGCCTCACAGAGACTACTCAATAGAGGAATCACAGCAGGCACAGCAAATCCTTCAAGCTGAAAATGGAGGGAGACAGAGATTCTTACGAGAAGGTGTCAGTGCCCCCTTATTCTTCCCTGGCTGTGTACTGCTGGCCTCTTTAGGAGACTGAATATTGGACTAGACTGTACTGGGGAGTTTCTTCTATTTTAACGGACTCAGAATTAGAATTAAAAAAAAAAAAAAATCAGGCTGTTGAAAGCAGTTCTTGTGCACATGAATCAGCAATGTAAAGCAATTTCAGGTGCGTGACAGACTACATTCATTGCTTAGCTATCAGACTGTAAATCATATTTATAAACCCCCGCCTCTGGAAGATTTCTGCTGTATTTATTTCAGATGGCTTTCAAGCCTCGCTTAAGAATGCGTTTCTCTAAATGTTTTCAAATGCTACCTTCTTGTACTTTTTTTTGTTGTTGAATAACTTCCTAAAATGGTTTGAACCAAATAATTGCACTATTTGTGTTTCATCCCTGATCTCCCATGTTCAGTTGGTTCACTAATATATCTCCAGGGTGCAGAATGTTAGATTAGTAAGGTGAATAGCTGCTTTCTTTAATGTCTTATCCTGACAGTCATGGTATTTGAGCTGGTTACAAATGCCATCTGCTATTCAAATCACCAAACCATAGAATTCTGGACCAAACTAATGTGCATTCATTGCACCAGTCCTGTGGCCACAGTAGTAAGTCCAGTCTAGCCTTCTAGCAGAAAGGCAGCCAGTCCTGGCAGGGAGTTACAGCTGCACGTCCCACGCTCGCTGCATCTGTGTCCAGCGGAGCAGTGCCGGTGTCAGAGACACGGCCGGACACCAGGGAAAGGATTCTTTCACTGTGTCCCGGTGTGATGTCCCTAACCCTGCTCCGGCGCTTGTTACTGCGGGGGCCCCCTGTTACCACGCAGGGGTTCGCAGAGGCCCAGGGGACCCAGCCTGTGGGCGGGCTGTTCCCCGGCCCGAGCAGCGCCCACCGTCCCGCCTCTGCCAGGTAGTGCCGCTGCAGAGCAGGGTGTGGAAATGCCGGGGGTACCATGATGCTCTGGGTGCTTGGAGCAAGCAGGCACTAGGGGCTGATGGGTGCTGGCTGCCGTATTTCTGCCAGCCTCTGGAGGAACATCTTTTCCCTTGGCTGGGTTTTTCCATGGCTGGCTGGCCTGTCTGGGCTTGGAGGGTGCTCAGAAGTACCTACTCGAGGTTCGATCTGTGTTGCTTTCATCATCCCAAACAAGCCAGTCCTGTCCACATGTAAATACTCAGTGTCAAAGTGTGACATCCTTTTGTGTCTCATATAACAGTTTTGTATTTTTCTTAGTTTGGCAGCTTCTGTGTCTTATGAGAATCAGAAACAATCCCTTTGCTTGGAGTCGGCCCTTTTGCTTATTTGCATGTACAATTTCAGATCAGCATCAGTATCTCATATTCTGCTTTCTCCTTCTTTCTAGCCCTGAGCAGAAAGTGCCCATGGTGGGCCTGCTGGGATGGTCTAGAGACATGCAAGAATGGGAAGGGGCTGAGGTGAGGCAGAATCAGTTTTCAGATGTAAGCTGATCGCAGCTTGAGCCTGGGGCTTGTGGGGCTTCCCCTGATAGGTGAAAGTTTTTTGTGTGGTGATGAGCTCAGTGAGCATTCATTCGTCTTCCTGCCTTAAATCACTGCTGCATTAAAACTATGTTCCTTTTTTTCCTGTGCCATTCTTCCCCATGTCAAACAAAACAGTTTTATCATGAAGTTGAGCAAAAAATTTAAATCCTTTCATTTTTTTTTTTAAAAAGACATTGTACAGATACTTTAGCATTAAAGGTAAATGAAAGATTGAGATAATTTGTATCTGTGTGTGTCAAAAGCTACCTTGTCCTTCTATCTGTGCTTGTCGGTTTAGGGAAAGCTGATATATAGCCCACAGATAATATATGCATGAGGAGCATGTTTTTGATCTCTTATTAAGATGTAGGGTTGGCACTAGAAGATATGAAGACATTTTATAACTGTACTCATAGCATAGTGCTGAGTGAGTTCCCTGGGATGCTCTGGAGAGCAAGCAGAGTGGGGTGTTTCCCTTTAGGACTCTTGGTTGGAGCCTGCTGAGAACTGATTTTCTCCTTTTTTTTTTTTTTTCCCCCGGTATTCTGAAGCCTAATGAGAGCCAAGTGGTCACTTTTGCAGTTGTGGTACTTCAGACTTCTGTGAAAAGTAAATTTTAAAATATCATCCTTTTCTCTGTGAAAGACGATGCAAATCACTGAGCAGCTTTTAAAAAGAGAGTGTGCTATGTTGTGTGCCTCTGTCTAGCTAGCCGTCATATCTCCAAGAGCATTGGGAGGCTATTTCAGTTACTTGCATTCCAAGCTACAGAAATCCTGTAAGTAATATATATCTTTTCTATAATTAATAGACCATACAGTTGTGTGTGATTAATAAACATCAATGACATGACAACCCAAGTACTTGGAAATTTTTTTTTTTCTTTTCATTTTAAAATGCAGATGTGAATAGGAAAATGATGGTTAGTAATTTCACATATTTAGGAAAAAGGTTTTTTTCCTGGTCTGGATTGAAGTTTTTGTTGTATTTGCATTAATGTATGAAATTTAGTGTTCTTTCTTTGTAGTAGAATGAATAAAGGTACCATAGAGAAAAAAATTTTTTTTTTCCTTTGTAGACTTTACATTCCTGTGCAGATGTAAGTATCGCATGTATTTATGCCTGTTAATTTTTATTGAAATAACAGTTTCATGCTCCCCTGGAGTTTCTTTTTTTTTTCCTTTTAAGAAACACTGCAAGCAAATCCAGTTAGAAAACTAAAAGCAATGTTGTGAGAGATGCAAAGTATATTTTGACTTTGTGTTTTGATTTACAACATATAGACATGTAAAATGTAGGATTGTATCAGTGCGCTTAGACCATCTCAGAATATTACATGCTGGAGGAAGGGAGTCAAATGCCACCATTTAAGCAGATGGTGTTCATGAGTCTGTCTGTGTAGCACTTCCTACACCATGGAGTGGGTGGAATGATGGGAGTAGACTTCTCTGCACTGTCACAAAGGCTCAGATGCTGCACCAGATACAGCACCAGGCTGTCTTGCACCAGATGTTGGTGGGTCAGAAGGGAGCATCCTGCTTGGAATTCAGCTTTCTTTCACTGTACCTGATTCCTTATTTCAGGTTTCAGTCTCCGGACTGCTGCTGTGGGATCTACTGTACCTGGGGTCCCACTCAAGTCCTCAGGACTGCAGAGGTATTGTTGCAGGAGTTGTTTGGAGCTCAGTAGTTTATTCAGAGACACTCTCCTGTCCATCCCCATGGTAATATACCTATGAAGAAGATCTGATCCTTAACCAGCTGATCAATGCAACCATCCTGCGCTAATCTTATCACCACATACTGATACCTCACACCTCTGTGAGGGTGCCTATAAACACATTCTGAATCACATTTACATCCTGGCAATTTGAAGAATCTACTTAAAAATGTCTTGCTCTACTTTCAGGACTCTTCCAGTATATAAAATTACACTGTCTATTTTGAATCCTTTACTTACTTTAGTTGTATCACAAGAACACAGTGAAACTTTTGCTAGTGGGAAAATAACACAGAAGCTCTTTGTCCATTGCCTGCTCTTTGAGGACTAGGAGGTGGTTATCAGTTGCCTTTACAATTGTAGAGGTGGTTAACCATAGCTGAGGGCAGTAGTATTACTGTAATTGCAGCTAGAAAATACTTTGTGGTGATTTTCAGGGGGTTTAAATGGTCACACACTGACCTTTCCTGATTTTCAGCAGTCAATTTGCTAGCTAAAGTATTTGAACTTTTTTCCCAACACTGTGTTTTTACATAATTTGATTTAATGTCCTTAGAAAGCCTGCATTATTTTTCTATGCCCAGAAGATAATGAGAACAATTAAAGTGAAGATAATGAGATCAGTCCTAAAGAGGGGGTGAGATGATCTAAGGAGAAGCTGTATTTTCAAAGATAGTTCACTTGACAGGACTCACTGACACACAAATGGTTCCTGTTGCTTCGAGACCATATGACAGTGCTTTTGTCATGCACCTTGCAAGGTTAGCATGGGGTTGCATCAACGGCAGTAGTGAGCAGGGAGAGGTAGCAGTTCCCGAATAGTGTAAAGGATATAGCCGGTAATTACAGACTGGATGGTGTAAAGGCTATAGCCAGTAATTACAGACTCACTTCCCTGCCCCCGAGGACCTGAGCACTTCTGTCCTGTCTCCAGTCTCTCAGCTGTACACTGATCTTCTTTTAACCCTTTCTTCAGCTGTGGTGTTAGACATCAGTCATTTAACTCCCTGTCCCTAGGAAGGGTCGTGTGTGACCTTTATGGTTGCAGGAGAGCCCATAATTAGAAGGTAAAATACCTGATGCCCTTGTGTTGTGTGTAGGCATGTACTGCGTATATAATATATACATAATATGCAATATCACTGCTGCTAACATAAGGAAAGTTACTTTTTTGCAAATATGTGAGTAAATAAACAAGTTGAGCCCACATAAGTCATCAGACCAGGCGTGATAACTCACTGGCCATCTGTTTCTCTCTGTGACTTTGTTTTTGTTGCTTGCTCTTTGGATACAAAAATGTATCTAAATGAAGGCACTTCAGCTTGCCGTCTTCACATAATTCTTTTGTTGCAGACATCCTTGGGAATGCTGGATGTCTATGTTTTGTTTCTGACTGTAAAAATCATGATATCCAGAAAAAAAATTGACTGCAAAAATGCCAAACAAAACATGAACTTATACATGAATTATGAACATGATTTATCCAGTTTGTCTGAAAAACTATTTTGTTGCTGGAGTTACTTAATTTTCATCCAGAATGAGTAACCCCCTTTTCAGTAAATATGAAACCCTACCTTGTGCAGGAATATCTTGAAACTAGTGTAAACATAATTAATAGGAGCATTAAGTACCTGATAACTTGCCTCCACCACTTGGGAGGTGTTCCTGCTTGCAATTCTTGTTGTAACGTACATTCACATTGCACTATATATCTCTGTTACTGACTCTGAAGCTATGCTTCTGCTTTGAAAAGGGATTGGGCTCTTCTTGCCATTAAAGGTGCATAGTGTCATATTTTTTTCTTCAAGAAGGCAGAGATAGAATGTTTTCTGAATTTGTTTTTGTTTTTGACCAATGAATTTACTCACAGTTGGTATGCTTAAGTCTCTGATACATTATTATATGAGTTATAAGGTTTCAATTTCTTACCTAATTGTTCTGGGGTGATGGAATACTGTTATTAGAAGTTGGATATGGTGAAATTTGTGTCTCTAGCTGTCTTCTCTTGGACTGAAATCTATTGGTTCTGAAAGCTTTGCACTGATTTTCAAGGTGTAACAACCAAGGAGAATGCAGTTTTCTGAAGAGGTAACGATAAACAGGAATATGTTCAGACATCCTCTGAACCAAGATCTTGCCATTTTTGAAACGGCCTGCTCAGCACCAGTTTACTAAAAGAGAAATCTGTGTTATTGTAGTCACATGCTCACAAGAACAAGTGTTCTTGTTTGGTTTAGGGTGTTTTTTCTTTAAATAGGGACAAAATAAAATGTGTTGGAAATTTCTCTGACTGGTAACACAGAAACAAGAAGTTGAACTAAATACTTAAATTAGTTGTTGATAGCATACACTTATGAAAAAATCTTACTTTTATAATGTTAGTGGTATAGGTCTCATTAAAATGGACAAGTCTTATCAGAAAGATGTGATTTTAAAAATACCCAATTACTATTGAGTCATCAACATTCTTTTGCAAGTAATGCGTGGTTGGTTACTTTAGTTGGGCACATAGAGAACTAGCAGTTTCATTTTATACCGAAATATTGTTTTTTCTCTTGGATAAACTAGGCAGACTGATGGTAGTTGATACTACATGCAGTGTGAGGCAAGGCAAGACTGAACCGTGTCTGTTGAATCACTGCTTCTCATTCCTAGGAAGTTCTATGGACCTGATCTCCTTCAACAATAAATTACCTTCCCACTAGGGTTTCTTTAGGGATGCTTTTTTAGATGTATGCTTTGCTGAAGCCTAGGTTCAGGTTACAGCTGCCTGGGATTTGTTCTTACTTGTTTTATAGGGGTAAGGAGTCCAACAGACAGGCAGAGATCACCATGTATCTTGAGCTGATTCCTGCCATGAAGAGTGAGGATTGAATGCAAGGAGCATTTTTGGCTGCCAGAGCTATATCCAGCAGTACCTGTTCTCCAGATGCTTCAAAAGCTTTGTGCCACTCCACTGGCCTAAAGCAGGGAGTCAGGGCAGAGTCTCCATTTCAGAAGATCCGCATCTTCTTTCAAACCGTGGAGAGCCAATACTGCCTGTATGACTGAATTACTGAGGCATGTTTCTCTGTGTGCTAGTTTGGCATGTCATAAAAGATGTCTGTGACCTGTAATCATAGTTTCTGTGCTTGTTTAATCATCGAGGAACAATAATTCTGCTCACCCTCCTTTGCCTTTCATCCTCTTCTATCTCACCTTGCCAAAAGCATGTGATGTTCCTGAGCTTGCTATAACCTTTCAGCCTTTTTTTGTAGCTGGAACATTTCTGTGAACAGGCTTTCCCTCCTGTGAAGGTACCCAAGTATCATACTGATGTCTAGAAGCAGAGGACAGCAGCTTGTCGGGCATGCATGTCGTCACAGCAGTGGCAGTTTCTGTGAGCTGGGCTACACTAATTTGCAAATAACCCAACATTAAACAGCTTAAAAAATTTCAAAGAGCAGCAGCCTGGTTCTTCAGGATCACCAGTGATTTAAGCTTGCATTTGCTGCTGGCTGGAGTACTTGCTTCCATTAACCACTTCATCTACTTGGAGGTTTTAAATGCCTGGTACCTTTCATGACACTGAAGTCCAAAGGCTCCTCAGACTGTGAACATCACTATGACAACCAGTTACTTCTGTCCTCAAGTACACAATTTGTAAATTTGGGCAGAGATGTTTTTATGGATGTCTGGTGGATCATCTTGTCAGAAGCTAGTATGGATAGAGCTCATAAGACCTTACGAGACAAGCAAACCAAATACAAGTTCTTCAAAATGAATGTAAAACTCATTTTTTTTCATTGAGTTTATGATACCCAAATGAGAAAGGAGAGACACTGAGTGTTCAGGGTGAGACAGAGGACAGAAATAAGGCTCCTACCATGCTGTTTACCTCCAGGGGAATGGAAGTGGGCAGGAAAATGTAACCACTTGCCAACAGTTTTGAACCACAAAGCTCATTGCTTACATGTGGGCCCCATGTCAGTGGCAGGGCAGCATTGTGTTTACCTGCTCCCCCACGCTGCAAGCAAGTCTCTCAGAGTCTGAGGTGACAGTACTTGGCAAAGCTGGTATGCTAAAGTGACTGCTTTTTTTTCTTTTACCTACCTTGAAAATCCCATCCTGTATAATTACCTGGTTTTGTTGAGGAAAGCTGCAGTGGAAAAAAGGCTTGTTAGTTTATGGGATAAGAGGGGATAAAACAGGTTTCTCAGTTCCTGTTCCTTTTGTGCGCACTAAAGGCTCTTGGCAGAAAGATATCTGGATCTCCAGGGCAGCAGGGAACCACACCGGCTTCTATTGCAGTAATTGCACAGATGCTACAAAGGATGATGCAATAAAACCTATATGTTACTTCTACATAGCTGGGCTTTTGGTACTGCTATAAGACTATTTATTAGCTAAATAATTAGTTTTTCCAGAGAAGAAGTAGGATACAATATATGTATTGGAAAGATTTATGAGAGGTAAAAGATAACAAATGTATATATTGTCAGCTGTTTATAACAGTAATTTGTGTGCTTTATTTAATTCTTGAATTTTATTTCAAAAGCTTCAGACAATGCAGGATTGAGAAAATGGTGGCTTGGAAGCAAAGTAACTGAGAAATGTATTTGAAAAGCCTGCATGCGATATCCATTCCTTTTGTAAAGAATATTTCCTTTATGACCTCCTCCTGCTTTGTATTTAACATTTCAAAGAACTTTGGGGGACTCTCTGTAGGCTGTGTCTTCATGAAGCCAGTAGCCAAGGATTTAAAGTATTGTCAGTGCTGGCCCAAAGCTGAAAACTGCAGGCGGTTTTAATCTCAGGGTGGGGGGTGGGTGTTTAAACCCAACCTTTTGTGTTCAGATTAGGGAGTGCAGGAGGATAGACTTAAGGGGTGTTAGTGAGAATTTTTTCACTGGCAGTGCAGTAATAGCATCAGGCTTTGGAAATACTTTTTTCCAATTCTTTGTTATTTCAGTAATTACTATGCGGTGGGTAGAAGTCCATAGGGTTTGTGGTTTTTATAAGTACCTCAGCAATGACATGGGGATATGGGCAATAAAAGAAGTACTTGTTTTTATAACTTTTTACTCCTTAGATGACTGTGGGCACTTAAATGCCTTTTCAGATAGTCTATCATTGTTTCAATCCTGATGTCTGTGTTTATTTTGTCTTGGTTCCATCAGCTGGGATAATAGTAAGATCCATCTTTAGAGAGAAAGGAAGACAAAAACAATCTGACACTAGCATCATGCTCTGACAAATCTGAACCCTGCCAGTTGTGAAGGCAGGTTGCCTGATCTACTCTACACTGTCTGAGAGATGGAAAGGTTACTAAACATCTCCCCGATTAAGAAAAAGATCAAAGGCAAGTCACTGAGCACCTTGCATGTGGAGTTCCTTTTACTTTATATTATAATCTATGAAATGTTTGTCCTTAGTATTTATTGATTCCTGGAATAGCTGGGGGTACAAAGCATTTGAAATTTTTATGTATGGGAACATGGTGACTCCTTGCTAAAGTTTCTGAGATGATCACCATAACTAATAAGATTTACCACAGTTGGGCTGTGTAGGTATTGAGTTCAGCTCAGTAGTGATCAGTTTTAATGAAGACTAAAGAGTTTCTAGCTCTTAATTTTGTACATGATTCTTTCAAATAGAATTCTAATGCTAGGAAATTTTACTTTCATGTAAATGGTCTCACTTAAGATGTTTGTTTCTTTTGAGAAAGATATTTTTAGGTTTCTGGAAATATTAAATGTCAATGGTACTCTGTGCCTTATATATTGTAACACATAAAGCATTTTGAAAGAAATCTTATCCTATGCCACTGCCATTCATGTGCTTTAAAGGATGTAAGTGCGGCTTTGTGATAGAAGTGAGGAGTACACTTTTCAGAATTAGAAAGGAATTTTCTTCTTAAATTTTCTAATTTGATATTAATTTACTTTTCCTAATTTCACAATTTTATTTTGATTATCACAATTATATTCCTTTGTAATAAGGGAATTTTTTCTTTATAACATCTACATGTTTCACTTATTCTTATCCTTGACTCTGGTCAGAAAGTTACAGGTTGAAAAATTCACACCAGAGATTGTTCTTATATCTGGTGTGACACTCGAGTGTTTTGTTAGAAACATTTCACTAAGGTGAGGCTTTGGATGCTGCTCCCTTCTGCTTAGCTCCACAGGGAAGTCAAAGATCTTGAACTGCCCTCCAGAAATCTGGGAAGTAACAGTGCTCTCCCGGATTTAAGCCCCTCTCTGTGGTTAAAACCAAATTAATTTATAACAAAGCAACTGACAGATGCACAGTAATATAGAAAGATATATAGGAAAAGAAAGTTGCAGAGCTTCCCGTGGTTGATACATTTGCTTTAGCAGATTGCTGCTGTTATGTAGGGTGTCACTTAGTAAGACAAAAGTTATTTTGTTGCACTAGACCCCTGCGGAAGAACTTAACTTTCTTACAAGGTGGTGGAAGAAGTGAGACCCAGTGTGATAAAATGTTTTTTTCTTGTTCCTCTACTAGAATACAAAAGTCTCTGCATTCAGGAGAAGTGCTAAGAACAGCTTCTACAGAGAGGCAAGTGCGAGTAGTGCCTGCATAAACCTTCATGTGAACAGGGCAATGGGAAATTGTCTCTCATTGCACACAGGTGGGTAATATTAGAGCTTAAAAAGCCTAGTGGAGGATGGCAACAAGCTGTGATAACGAGGGGTAGTCAGGGTAGGTGTCCCAGGAGTGGAATTTTCCTTCTGATGGGCGCTACTGTGGAATCAGAAAAGAAGGGAGAAGCTCCAGGATCCCACTGAAAACCAGTGACTAAAGAGTACCACCTTCACAGGAACAATCTGACTCTGCAACACTGCAGTCTGGTCCAGAGAACAAGCAGACTGACAACTTTGCATTGATTTTCCAGAAGCCTTTGAGTCAGGCATGTGTAGAGTCATCTAATTTCTGTCTGTGCTTATGATTCCTCTCTGAAGTTTTTTCATGCCCAAATGTATGTGCCAATGAGACAGCCTCTGAATCTGAGACTATAATAAAATGTCCAAGAAGTGATTGAATTACTTTTCTGTGAGGTGACAAATTGGTGCTTTTTCACCTTTAAGTTTATCTCTTGCTTGCATTTTTTTCCAGCTTATGGGTAGAAACCGTACATTTTCAGTACTAAACCACTATTTTGAAAGCCTATTTAATTTAGGCAGAGCTTCATGCACATATGGAAGTAACTGAATGACAAGAGGTTGTTTACAAAGGGTGGAGTAGCCTATTTTCAGGCCTCCCAATTTTTCTAAGGTTTTAAAGATCTCTGCCTCTTGTACATGCTATATATATGCAACTATAAAATATACTCTCTATATTGCACAGCTGTATAAGCAAGAATTTTGAGAGGGCCCTTAGAACTGGGTTATTCAGCAAATGTTCTGCGGTGTTTTAGCAGCTGCTAGGATTTAGTTCCCTTGGTATGCTGCTTTTAAGACTGCCCATCAAATACGTTCATCGTCCTCTTTGCAGGACAATGCAAGCCGTGCAAGATACAAAACACTGCCCACTTCTTACGGCCAAGGGCCTTCTTTTCTTAATGGATTTTTTCTTTTAAAAGTACCTACCTGACACACAGAGTCTCCTTGTTCATGTTGATGTAGCACCCAGAAGTTTCACAAGAGCCCAAGGCCTGCACGTGCTTGGTGCCATCTTTGCAACATAGGCTCTGTGGAGGAATGGGAATAGATAGACACAGAGATGTGGGAATTAGTCTCTAGGAAGATAATCTGTGATGGCTTTTACTGCTGGTGGGATCTACACTGGCTGTTCACTTCTCGCTCTCCATTGTTTCAGCTCCCAAAGCAGAAGGTTGGGCTGTTATTCTAACTTACAGTACAGCTGGCCCCCATATTTCAGTGTGTTACTTAAATACCAGGGTACTAATGATATGTGACACCAGTGGAAAACAAGAAAGTTGAGGCCAGCATTTTTGGCATATCTTTTGCTACTGTATCCTTTGGAAGAACAGCCGGTGAATGAATTGAGTTGTGATTTGAATTGCTCTAAGTCCACTTCTCCAAGTTTTAAAGTTCTGTTATATGTGAGAGGAAATCTGTGCAGGATTCATGACTTGTCTCCCTCTCTCGTTAGTTTTGTACACCAAGGACTGTACAGTGTGAGGAGCCCAGCTTCTACCCATTTTAAAAAACTAGCACTGAGTCAGTGATAATAGGAGAGGAAATGCATGCATCAAAACAAAAGCTGTATCCTACAAGAGTTCCTGCTTGTACATTGGCTTTTAGGTAGACTTGGGTATCCAGATTGAAAAACCTTCTGCATCAATTGTCTTCTGTGCAGAGGAAGCACAAATGCAATCAGAAGGTCTGGCATGAAAAAAAGATCCAAAACAGGGGAGCCTTTCTTCTCATTACACAGACAGGTTTTTCTTAAAAGTCATGCAAGTTAAAATAAATACCACAGCACATAAGGCAGCACACAGAAAAATGAATCGGTGAACTACAGCACGTGTGCAGCAGCAGCGCTGCATTCCTGTCATCACACATTCCCAAAGCATAACACTGAGAGAAATATGATCTGAAACTAGTTTAAGAGGTGCTGTAAGTAAGCCAGGATTACTACCATGGTATAACACAACCTGATAGCAAGACTGAAGTCTTGCTTGTGATAGGCTTTGAAACAGTTTTCTTTTTTTATATTTCGAAATTTTTTCACTTATACCTTTGCCCTTGGGATTTTTTTCTTTCCCTTTTTGGTGGAGTTTCTCAAATGCTCTCTTCAAGAAGAGAGTTGTCTGGGCAAGCCCAACTTTTCCCTTGCCAATAAATCCATCAAGAAAGGCTGCCTCGTTTTGTGACCCGGACCACAAGCATGGATTACAAGTACTTGGCTTCTCTTGCATATTTGAGTAACAACAAGTCCTAGTGAGAGGTGACAAATTAATAGTGTTAGTGTCAGAAGTCTAAGGACTGATGTGAAAGGGTGTGAGTGAGTTTTCTGGTTTGTTCTTGCTAGTATATCTGACTACAAATATCTGGAAGGGAAAAGTAGTGCTTCCTACAGACAAAGACAGTTACAGTGTATTGCCAGACCTCCTTAACCTATAAAAGATTGCTTAAAAGCATGTCTTTTAGAGTCTGAGTTCTGCACCTTTGTTAATACAGAGATACAAGAACCCACACATAAAAATGGTGAGTTTATGAAGGGGACAACTTTCTCCTTCATGGATTTATAATGTTAGAAATGCTGGCAATGTATTTTCTCAGGAAGACTATTATGCAGAGCTGTAAATCTAATAAACCCATAGATTACCAAGGTCTGTGATGTTATACATGAGCTTGGGGTTTTTCACAAGTTCATAATTACATTTTTCCCACCTCTTCTCACACTCCATTTTTCTTCCTCCTCCTCTGCTTTACAACTGCTTGTACTACAGGCTTTTTTCCCCACTTTATTTTTTGTTTATTCCTTTCTGCTCTCCCTCTCTTACTTTCAAAGACCCTGCAATTCTTTCCCACAATCTCACAGCATCCTATCTCCCCCTTTTAAAATGATACAGAATGTGATGGTATAGGCCACAGAATGACCCTCTGCTCCCTGTTTTACCTGGTTGCCTGTGACTGTGCCTCCCGTAGTGCAAAGTTTCCCATGTGTCCCAGTATTACCAGTGTTATTTGTTGTGTTTGTTTCTGAAGCTGGGAATGAGGAAAGGACCCCTCTCACAGACCTGCAGAATGTGATGCCACAAAACTGTGTGGCACTTGGCACCTTGTGAGTGTTAGCTCCCGTGGTAGTGTTGGGTGCTTGTCAGGCACCAGCTCGGCTGACAGTAACAAAGGGAAGCCCTTTTCTAATTTCCTCTGCGAGGCAGCCGGTTCAGGCTGTGTGCAACAGGCAAGGTAGTGACAGGGTAAGGGAGAACCCAGGCTTTGAATGCATAGCTTGAGAGAAAATTATTTGAGAGGTGTAGCTTGTCTTAGTGAAGAGGGGGATTTCTTTCCTCCTTTCATGTCCAATTATTTTGCCTTTTTTATTTTAGTATTTGGCTTGTGTGCTTATTTAATTTGAAAAACCTCATGCAGTCAGTCCCCAGCCAAGGCAGTAGCTAAGGCAGTAACACCAGCCCACCCTCTTACTGAAGCCTGCTGCTGTCCCTATGGAAACTTGTTTGTCATAGGGAGGGAAAGCAAATTAGTCTCAGCTGAAACTTGAAATACCACATTACATGAAAGCAATTACCATATATGCGCAAGCTCACATACACGTGCAAAGAAATATATACACAGCTCACCATACTGTAGTCTGCTACATAATTATTTTTCAGATAAGGAAAAATAAACCTATGAAATGGGAGCTGAGATGTCAAAGTTTTAAACAGTGCATTTGCCTCTGATTTCGTAGTCTTCTGGGCCAGTTATGTCCTTTTCTTTTATACGTTTTCCATCTACAAAATGGGAACAGACCTGCTTAGCAACTAATAAGTGTTTATGAAGATCACATGTAATAGATATTCTTAGTAATATTTGTTTTCTCACTTTTAAAAAGATAAAACAGATTTTCAGAAGCAAAGACTTTGAATTGTTTCTCCAAAAGACTTCAGGCTCCTTATGAACTTGGACTGAAGGAGGGTTGTTACTGAACATATCAGAATCCTTTGTAATGTCTTATATGGACCTAAGCTTCTTTTTTTAAATTCATAATATTCAATCTATACCTTTGAAATGGCTACTATTATATTGCCACTTCCTGATAAGGAATTGTTAGGTTATGAGGGAGGCAGGATGACTAATTTTGGTTTAGTTCGGACCTTTTCCCCAAGATCTCGATGGTCTATTTACCCAAGCATCACCTCTCCCTCTAGTAATGCAAGATAGAGATGGTTCCTGTTGGACTTTACCAAATTATAAAAATGAATGCTTTATCTGATTCTCAGGAAAAAGCTTCTGAGTTAATCTTTCCCTTATTAAACAAAAAATCTCCCAAAAAACCAAACAAAAAAAACCAAAACCCCAAACAAACCCCCCTCCAAACAATTAGGGATGAATAAAAAAAACAAAAAAACCACAAAAAAACCCCAAAACCCCACAAGCAGAAAGCTTTGACAGCACCTCCATTTTTCTCATTGCTAGCAAGTGTTCAGATTCCCATTGGTACAATTCCTGCCTGGAAGAAGAATTTTTTCTTACTTCTAGCAAGCTCTATCAGATGATTTCCATAACTGAGAATTCTTCTTTCCTTACTTTGCTCTGACATAGACATATGAATCCAGAAATTTATTTTCCTTTATTAAAAAAAAAATAAACTTAAATGTCTCAGAATAAAATATTGTGGATTTGTTTGTTCATTTTGTTTTTTGTTTTTTTTTTTTTAAAGCTCTTAAATTTTATCTTTCATATCACATGAAGAAAATAGTTTTATTTCAGTTTGGCCACTGAAGCAAAAAAGTCAATTACACTCACATTTCTAGTTCTTATTCCAAAGAAAACAGCCAAAACCTAAACTTGGTCTTTAATTATATATTTGATTCATCCCAGTAACAACATTTGACTTCAAACAATTCAAGAGCAGGAGGAAACTTGCTCTGAATTCCTCTCTTCAAAGAGGAGTACTTTTTCAGATACCATGTCAGAAGACTTTAAGCTGAAACCAAACAAGATAACTGTGAGAAGACTTAATACAAGGAACTTTAGCTGACCACAGGAACAAGGTCTCAGTACTGAAAGAAGGCCTCCAAAAGTGTGTTTAAACAAATGTCCCCATGTTTGGGAAGGGAAAATTGACCTTGCTAGATGGTCAAACCACAATAGTTGTTTATTTCTCTCATTCCCTCCTCTTTTCATAGTTCTAGGAGCAAATTATTATTCATTTAAAATTACTACACAATGAAAATGCATCATTATTTGTAACCAAAACTATGAACCAATATGATTCCTACAACTTATAAGTAGAAGATATCATGTGTTAATTGTATGTACTGTACTACTCTCATGACAATTCATGGAAGTGTACAAATTAAGTCAATTAAAGCCACTTGAAAGACTTCCGTGCACTGTCACCAGTTCATTAGTGCACAGCAAATTGCTTGAAAAGAACTGGGACATGTGCTTTATCTGACAGTTGCAGAGCCATCCCATCTTTTTTTATTTGATACTTGTTAGAATATTTTAGTTGGGAATAATTATACAGAAAGCCAGTGTGAAGATCACTGTGGCCTTGTTTGTTGTTGTGTTTGTGTCTGTGTCCTGCTTTGTTCTATCTTTCTACTTCTTGACCTCATTTTTCTTCCTCATTGCTGATTCCTATTTGTCTCTTGTCTCATGTCTTCTTTTAATGGAACAGATTGATATCTAGGGCTGTGTCTAGACTAGGAGAAAAGTTGACTTTAGTTCAGCAATAAGCTGAAGTTAGCTGGCCAGCTATATTCAACCACTTCTTGACCGCTGGAAAGGCAAAGCCATCATTCATTCAACTTTCAAATAGTGCAATGAGAATTGATGCTCCTAGATAGAATTTAATTTGCTTCTATACCTGGTTAAATAGGTACATTTTTTAGATTTGACTTAGCTAGGTAGTGCTAACCACTCTACCCCAACCTCAGCCTTCAAGAAGGAAAATTGAATGATTCTATAAGTTCTTATGGTTTTTCTGGTCTGAGGGTGAAAACATGCTCTATTATAAGCTTTGCGTAGGTTGATGAGTAAATTGCTAGATGAGTAAGTTGCATGATGGAAAATCTTATGTTTTTATTAGAGCAGCTCTAGGCCATCTTTTTTCTCATCTTAACTTTTTCCTGTTGCTACCAGTATACAAAGCATCAGTGGAAATGTGTCTTTCCTGATAGCTTTTTGCAGTTGGAAAAAGATGAGGCTGAATGAGAAAAAACCCCAAAGCATTTCGCTTTCAATTTTCTTGCTGAGTTTCATTAATGTATATTCTATTCATGTGAAAGGGACTCCCCTATACGAACCCCTGAATAATTTTATGGTGTGTGTGCTGTCCGCAGTAGCACAGCCAGATGGGCTGAGGTGGCTACTGAAGTGACTAACCCATAGCCACGCAGCAAGGCAGCTAAGGAATAATATCTCATGGTCCACTAGCTTTGACGTTAAGTTTGTTCACTGATAGTCATCCTTTCGCTGGTTCACCATTACCGAAAATTTCCAATTACAAAATTACAGTCCTCTATTTTTCAGTGCTCTTACAAATGTGACACAAACCACTGTGAGGAAGATTAATTATAAAAATATAAATATGTAAGTAATTTCACAAAGCTGCACAAAGCAACATTTTCACATCCCTTCATTGCAGTTGTCCCCATTGGTAACGGTGGCAGCACCTGACACCAGGCGTGCTCAGAGCTGTCTCGCAGAGGAAGAACCGAGTCCCTTTGCACAGTTCTGGTTAACTGGAGTTCATAAAATGCCCAGCTGGCCGGGCCCCACTCTAGAGGGTGCCCTGGGCGTAGATGTGTGAGGCACTGTGGTGAGAGGGTGGGCAATCCCCTTCCCGCCAGCGAGGAGGGCAGGCCGGGTGTCCTGGGCATCCTTATGGAGCGTGGCGGGTTTTCAGTGTGGCGGTGTGACTGACTAGGCCCTCCTGAGGAGAGCTGGTTTTTCAGGCGCCGATGGGGAACGGCGGCGGAGGATGCGTGGGTGAACCCCACAGGCTCTGCGCAGGGGTGCCCCAGGGATGCAGCTCTCTCCCGGCGCCCTTCCCTCGCCTGTGTCCATTCGCCCCGCGGTGGCCCGGGGCAGGAGCGGTGCCCGAAGGGGGGATGGCCAGGACCTGGCCCGCAAGCGCCCTGCCCGCCGCCCTCCCTGCCCGCTGGCCGCGGCCCGGCGCTGCGGAGTCCCGGCGCTGCGCGCCCGGCCCCGGCGCTTCGCCGCCACTGCCACCGCCAGGAAGGAAGGAAGGAAGGAAGGAAGGAAGGAAGGACGACGGACGGACGGAAAGGAGGCGGAGCGGGCGGGAGGGGGCCGAGTCCCTGCCGTGCACGGGGCTTTGTACGCGGGCGCCTGCGAGCTGGTGCCGCGCGGGAGAGCGCGGAGCCCGGCGGGACTAGCACGGGTCCGGCGGGACTAGCATGAGCCCGGGCGGCGGCGCGGCGCCCGGCGCTCCGGCAGCGGCT
>VWPU01014262.1:49569-67927 GCA_013398955.1 Callaeas wilsoni | reverse complement strand
GCTGACCCGGCCCTGGCTCACCCAGCCCTGGCTCACCGGGCGCTGCCGTCCCCGCAAAGCATCGGCCCAGCCCGGGGCACGAGCGCTCCGGCCGCAGGGAGCGGGTTTACGGCCGGGGAGGGGGCACGAGCTGCAGCGCCCGGAGCAGTGGCTGCCTCTCCTGTGCTCAGGGATCGTTACGTGCTGCTCTTTCAGCCAGCAGAACTTTTATGTCTCGCAAATTAAATTCCGGGCAAAATAATTACATGGAAATGCTGCCGGGCTGTTATTCACAAGGGGCCAATTTTGTAGCCATTTGTTGGCATTTGAAAAGTCAAATTTCTTGCGCTGTAACACATGCAACGTATAATTCAAAAACAGAACATGAAAGGCTCCAATCCAGTCAGCAGATGTAAATTTTGAAGAGAGCTGGACATCAGAGAAAAAATAAATTACCCAAGTTAAGCCGAATGAGCGCTTGAGTTCAGCTGTACTTTGTGCCCTCGAGTGTCGCTGGGCTCCTGGAGCCTCACGCTCCACCCTGACAAGTGTTTTTCCTGATGTCTCTTCCAGCTGGAATCCTGCCTGTGCAGCTGGTTTAAGAGCTGGGGCTCCCTTCCCTGCCCTCCCCAGGGTGCAGCAGGATGCTCCTCGCCAGCCTCATGGCCCACTGGTGCTGTCGATGGTAAGGAATGATTTCATACGTGGGTTTGCATCTGTAAGGATCACAATTAGAAATAATGCTGTATTAAGAGCAGCAGTGCTGCTGTTTGGAGAACCTAAGCCACGTCTCTCTTGCTGTTGGAAGTTTCATGGGTACAAACTCAATTTTCCAGGTATCTGGATTGGTATTTTGAACAAACTCCTCAGGAAAAACAATACCTTTAAGTGAAAACAGTTTGGCTTCTGCTGTTCTTGTTATTGTAGGAATTCCCAGAAAAGGCCAATTGCTGCCCAGTCTGGATATTATTTAAACTATTCCACCCTGCTCTATGCAAAGGAAAGCTTCAGAGATACACAGGCAGCTGGCAAAACGTGCTTGTCACTATTAACATGATACAATTTTATTAGCACACGCGTTGTGTGTGAGATTTCTGCATGGTATCAGTTTTCCCTGTATTAATACAGAAAGATTCCCCTGTGCGTGTGACCTGCAGAGCCAGCCAGCAGTGAGACCCTGGAGCAATGTTCTGTTCCTGAGGGTGGCCAGCTTGGCCTTCACTGTCCCCCTGAGGCTTTTGTTGAGTTTTCTTAGGAAACTCAGGTTGGTTTTTTTTTTGCTCCCACAAAACACAGTACAGGCTGGGATACTCCCTGATAGTGTAGTGACAGTCACCCCTCTGGTTTTAGCAGCTGTTCCTGCCACTGGGACCTGCAGGAGGAGCTTTGGTGGCAGCTGATGTGTGGGATGTGCAAGGATTGGTGGCTGTGGGATCCCCCTGGTGAGGGGGCACCTGCCCGTGCTCCTGGTCTGGAGTAGTGTCCATCCTGGTGCCCCAGGGGATCACAGAAACGCCCCCGGGCTGCACTCTGCTCCTGCTTTTGCTGTGTGTAAATGGAGATTAAAGAGCTGTGCCTGGCTTTGCACCCCAGCCCCTCACCCAGTGCCATCTCCCCATAAAGTTTCTGTTAACAGGGACCCCACACTCTCTTGTTTTCTCTTACGGTGCTCCTGCAAAAACAGTCGATCCAAATCCCATTGTGTCTGTGTATGGCAGAGGACTAGTGAGGAGTAACTGCTCCCCAGCCCTGCAGGAAGCCAGCTTCAGGAGGGGCTGAGGATTATCCAGCTCTATGTCCCTGGGAGGTTGTTATTGTGGGAAATTAATTAGCTTAGAACTATTAGAAATATAGAGGGAGAACTGAGGATTGGTAGGGCAGAGACAGAGCAATGTGTTTGTTAAAAACGGTAAAGACTGAGTGAACAGCATAATTCTGAGTTAAAATTGCTTCTTCGTCCTTTGGGACTTCATTGTTTTGAATATAAAACTCTACGCTGAAGTTTTCGAAGGCAAGCAGCTTTATTCTCTTCTCCTCCTGAGCGAGGGGTGTGTGGGCGCAGGTGACCCGTGTGCCGTCCTGCTGGCTCCCTGTGGGATGAGCAGAGTCCTCTCCCAGGCCCTGCCCAGCAGCGCCCGTGGCACAGAGAGAAGCCAGGCAGAGCCCTCCACGTCCCCCCAAACATGTGTCCGCCTTCAGCTCTTTAAACTTGCACAGCTTTTAGGGTCCCAGTGGATTTCCCCTCCATCGGATTTGTCCAATTCCCTTTACTCTTGTTTAACATAAAAGTGTGGTCAGATTTTATGTTAGATGGGTTAGAATACAGCATTTTGTTGTGGCGTTGGATAAAGAGCTCAGGGTGTAACTGAGTGGGGTCCAGCCTTGCTGCCCCAGGGCCCTCATTTCACCCTGCGTGTTGAAAATGGTCTGCATTCAGAGGGGGACAAAAGAAGGAGATGGAAGTGGGATCCTTCCACGGTGTCCTGTTGGGAGCGGCTGGTTGGTGATTCCAGCTTGGTTTTGTGCTTTGTGGAGGCAATTTCCATTTTTTTGCTTTAAACTTCGAGGAGAAGAACTTGGGCAAATGTAAAACGTGGCTGGATGGGGTGCTCGGGTCCCTGCTCTGAGAGCAGTTGTGCCAAGAAAATAACAGGCTTTGGGGTTGTTTGTTTCTGTAGGAGATTTAAGCAGCGCGCTCAGGAGGGGTTTATCTCGGCAAGGGGGGAGATAGGGCCTGAAATGGATTTTCATGCTCAGAGCTTCCAAACACAAGCACTGTGCAGCTTTCTGTTTGTTTTGCAAATCCTTATCATCCCACAGTTATTGCTTGTGAAGTGGAGCAAAAAATGAAACCCAGTGAGGGCTGGGTGGCAGGACTCCGGTTTTTCTCCTGGCTTAGCTGTTGTGTTCTGGAAGAACACACATGTGCCTCCAAAAGCCTCCAAAATAGGTATCTCCACAGTAATTAGTTTGCAAGCTGAGCTTTCTGGGAGCTCGGTGTGCTGCATTTCTGCTCGGCACCAGTTGTTTACAGACAGCTTCTTTCTTGGGGTCTTCAAAATGATTTCATGTCTCGATATATTATTTATGCAGTAACTGAATCCTCACAGAATCCCAGAATGGTTTGGGTTGGAAGGGACCCTAAAGCTCATCCAGTGCCACCTCCTGCCACGGGCAGGGACACCTCCCACTGTCCCAGGCTGCTCCGAGCCCCGTCCAGCGTGGCCTTGGGCACTGCCAGGGAGTACATGTAGATTGGCTTGAAAGTAGGTCATTGTGGCTTTGCAGAGGCAGTTGTGATGTGTCTGTGTGCGAGTTCAGCCCCAGAACCGTGCGTGCTTACAGGGAGAGCTGCACAGGCTGCTCGGCGTGATCGCTCCGCTTTAATCTCGCCAAGCTGCTGCGCCTGGGGAGAGCTTAATTAGAGTCAGCGGAAGTAATTCTGGAAAATTACGCTGGGGCAGGCGGTGAGGGGCTCTCTGCTCCCCAAGACCCCCCTCGCAGGGACCCTGGCCGCAGGGGCTGCTGTGCTGGAGGTGGGCACCCCGTCAGCGCCAGCGCCCCACTGCCGGCTGCCCGGGAGCTGTGCCCGCAGCCCTCTGGCCCTGTTGGAGGAAGGCTCTGCCCACCGTGGTGCTGTAACAGCCGGCTGCAGATGACCCCGATCCCGTCCCAGTGCCCGGGCAGTCGTCACCAGTGCCGCAGCTGTGGGCGGCGAGGCCGAGTGAGGCACGTCCACAGCCCGGAGCTCTCTGGCCTTGGTAGCTGCGGCGCCCCAGGGACCCTGCTCGGTTCCGGGGACCCTGCTCGGCCCCAGGGCAGACTGGGGGATCCACATGTCCCGGCCTTGGGGTGTCTCGGTGCCCCCGAAGCTGGGCTGAGGTCTGTGCTCCCAGAGGGCTGGGCTGAGGGGAGAACATCCTCCAAGGCTTTGCCAGAGCTGCCCTCTGATGCAGGATGTTCTTGGGGTCGGGATTGTTGCTGGAGGTCCTTGAGCAAGGCACAAGCTGGACAATGGGTCTGAGTGCAGGAGCGAGGGGATGGGAGTGGGGTGCGGAACAGCAGCGTGGTGACAAGCAGCAGCTCGTCACCGCAGAAGGATTTCTTTCTCTCAGACACTGAAAAGATGAAAAGTGCACAGGGATGAAAGACTGGGAAGAAGTGAGACTCCTCCAGCAGCAGCACTGTTCACACAAAGTGCCTCAGACAGAAAAGCATCTCCACCCTCCCCTTCTCCCCCTCCTCTGCCAGCACCAGGCAGTAAATTACCCTGCTCTTCCCTATCACTGGTTATTGAGTGGTTGGGTAAGATGGAGTCAAATTATTTGCATGTTCAAAGAGAGAAGATAAAACTAGACTGCAGCATATTTTATGGCTTTTATAAAATTTTGCTGTATGTTGTTGGAGTAGATGGAAAGGCACCACCAGTGCTCGAGGGCAGAGCTCCTCTCTGGGAACCTGCTGCTGAATTAATGCGAGCAGAGTCAGTAGAAAGAAGGAATATGCAGTAAAGTTGGAAAAAATAAATGTTTTATATTTATATTTGGACTGCAGAGTGAGAAAAGCACCTGAAAAATCTGATTCCAGTGCAGCCTTAAGGTTGTATATTTAGCATTTATAACTCAAATTTGGGCAGTTGCTTATTAGAAATCAGGAGGATGGATTCTCAGAAAAATGGGAAGAGCAGGAAAGGGAAGGAAAACAAACAGTTCAAACAGTGTGGGAGTTTGAGTGTGCGTGTGGATTTTTAAGCTAAAGTTTTGAATGTGTTTTTCAAAGGACAGGGTTCTGCTGTGGGACTGACACCTTCCTAGTCTTGTTGTCAGCTGTCAGCTGTAATTATTTCATGTGTCCATCTGCTCCAGGGCTGGTTTGTGCGTGGACTGGGACGGCTGCTCCTGCAGGAGCACGTCAGCACTTCCAGCACAGCTACTTTGGACCTCGGGTTTGTTCAAGTGAGGAAAGCCAGGCATGGGGAAAACAAACATCCCCATTTTCTCTGTGCTAAGCGCCCCAAAGGAGCTCCAGGCGAGGGTGGAGTGTTCTGCTGTCCTCTCTGCAGCCGCAGCGGTGACTCCTGTCCCTGCAGGCCAGCTCTGTGTCCGTGGGGTTCCGTGTCCTGCTGCTGCCTGGAGCTGGCGGGGTCCTCCTGAGCCACGCCTGGCTCCGAGCGGGCAGCAGGGACCTGCTGAGCCACGGGTGAGAGCGCAGCGAGGACAGGCTGTCCTGGTGGCTCCCTGTCATCCGGCTGTGCTCCGGCCCGGCCCGAGGGCGATGGGCAGAGAGCTCACCCTCGCTGCACAGCCGGAGCTCCTGCAGGAGCCAGCCCGGGATCCGCTGCGGAGCCAGCGCTGATCTGTGGGTGCTATTCACACACCTGTGAGCTGTGCCACGGCTCGGAGGCTGGCACAGCTCCTTCCACTAAAAACCTGCCACCACCTCAAGATAACCTTGGGGTTTTCCCCTTGTTTTATTCATGGCTGATGTTTCTGGTTGATGTGCCTCAAGCTTTTCCTGGGTTTTGGGGAAGCGAACTCCCGTCTCCATGCACTGATTGCATCTGTTGGTACTCAACACACCTGCCCTGGATTGCAGCTGGGTGTTTATGATGCTGTCAGCTGAGAGCTGCTGGACACCAGCCTGGCAGGGGTTTGTGCCTAGCGCTGGTCTCTGTCCCAAAAGCTTCGCTTCCAGGCTGTGGTCTGTAACGCTGCTCTGTTCCCGGCAGCACGGGCCGGCCAGGGCCGCCAAGGCCTTCAGAGGGATGGAGCACCTCTCCTAGAGGGAAGGGGAAGTGAGAGAATTGGGATTGTCCAGCCTGGAGAAGAGAAGGCTTTGGAGTGATCCGACTGTGGCTTTCCAACACCTGAAGGGTACAGGAAAGAGAGAGACTCTTTACAAGAGTCTGGACTGCCAGGACACAGGGAATGGCCTCCCCCTGCCAGAGGGCAGGGATGGATGGGATTTTGGGAAGGAATTGTTCCCCGGGAGGGTGGGGAGCCCTGGCACAGGGTGCCCAGAGCAGCTGTGGCTGCCCCTGGAGCCCTGGCAGTGCCCGAGGCCAGGCTGGATGGGGCTAGGAGCAGCCTGGGACAGTGGGAGGTGGCCCTGCCATGGCAGGGCTGGAATGAGTTGGTCTTCCAACATAAACCATTCCATGGTTCTGTGACTCTTGTGCCTCGGGGAGCTCATGGATCCTCTAGTCCTCTGGTCCTATAACCTGTAGCCTGAATGAGTCCCTAACGACTCCCTCATGTGCCTCCTTCTCCAGCACATCCCAGAGCAAATGTCTTGGACTTAATAAGATACCTACATTCAATATTTGGTGTATCTGAATTTCATCATACTTCATCCACTGTAGACACCATGAAAAAGAAAATAGCGTTACTTTCAGTTTTACTGTAAATTGTTTGAAATATCATACCTAGAAATAATCAGGGTTTATAATTAATATAGCTATACATTAACATATTAATGTTAATTATAATATGATATAATTGTCATTATACAGGCACACACGTGCAGCTGTACATACAAATGGGTCGTATGATTGTGTGTGCCTACGAATTTGTGTCAGCTGCAATATGCTGGTTTCAGGGTAGAAGAACTGGAACTTAAATGCTGGAGAAAGCATGCAAATGCCTGGGAAGCAGGAAGAGCTCAAAGTGCTTCGCAGGCTTAAAACAGTCAAAGAACCCATGGTGCTTCTCTTACCCAGGCACACACAGGAGCCACCCAGGCAGCTCTGCAGGAGTTGTTAAGAGAAGTATCTCTTGATTTGTTTTCAGTTCTAAACTAACAATCTGTCCATTTGCATATCTAAATTCTCTGGTGCTGTAGCAGGAATGTGGCTGCTGCCATGGGAGGCTGGTGTGAATTGCTGAGGATCTGCCACGATGCATTAGGCATTTGTTGTTGTTTTAGTGAATAAATTCCCGAGAAGGCAATCAGTAATTAGCTGCAATATGGCACGGTCGGGGAGCAGTGAGGAGACACTAACTCGATCTGAAGGACTCATCCGCAGGACTTCCAGAACCGCAGCCCAGTCGTCACCGCACACTGGAGGGAATCGTTGGCAGTGGTTCAGTGTGTTATTTGCCAAAACGGTTCCTTTGGAAGACAGAAATTAATTGGAAATGTGGGGATTCACTGCGATACACCTGCCACAGGTAGGCAGCGTGGGGATGGTCTTGGGTTTGAAGAGATGAAAAAGATTCCAAGCATATGTTAAACTATTCTCCACATGAATATGTTTCTAATTTGCTCACCACATCTCTAACAAACCTGGCAGCTTCTCCCTTCATAACTGACATCTTCATTTTGTTGCTTTCTAGAGGCAGAATGTCTATCCTGGCTTGGAGGACTCGGCCTCTTGGTCTCAGGAGTGGGAAGTGGAGCCCAGCTCCGGGGTGGGAGGATGCTGCAGAGGACCAGGAGAGCAGCTGGGTGCCCGGGCTGTCTGCCCATGAGCTCTGAGGTATGTGCACCCACAGGTGCAGGAACGCAAATGTGGATTTCGTAAAGCATTTCAAAGTGCATCATGGGTATCCCATCCCTGCGAACTAAAATGCACGTATTGTTCCTGGGTAATGTATTTTACATCTAATTTTCAGAAAGCAAAATATTCTGAAGGGTCTGTTCCCTGTTCCTGGCAGCTTCAGCGGCCGAGAGGCGAGCCCTGGGTCCTGGTGCTGGCCACGCGTGGGTGGCGAGCGGGGTTCGCCGGGCTGGAGCTGCGGCGCTGCCTGGGACACCGCCCTGCCTCCGGCGGCCGGCGCCTTGCCAGCCCTGGGGGCACGCACCCCCTCGATCTGCAGGCCAGAGAACAGGCAGCCAGGCCGGCACTGCGGAGAGCGGCGTGCCTCGGTGCTGCGGTTTGGGCTGTGGAGCGTTCCTGCCGCTCAGCTGCCCGGTCCTGCCGGACCGTGCCCGCCCGTCCCGCGGGGCAGCGGGCGCGCACTGCTGCTCTGCCCGGAGCTGCTGCTGACGGGCACAGCCCTGGCCCGCCGGGCAGCGCCCCGGGCCAGAACTGCACGGCCGACGGGCGTGGGGGGCAGCACAGCGGGAATTTTGGGGTGGCAACCCCGTCCCTGGTGCCCGTCAGCCACGGAGGCAGCTGCCCGCTGGCGGTCCCAGCCCCGCTGTGCCCCGCAGCACAGGAACTGGCTGCATGAATTATCCCCAGGATACAAAAGTTATTCTCCTCTCCCGGCTCCTCCTGCCTCCATGACCTAGTTACCAGCTCAGCACATGCAGGAAGCCACGGGAGAGAAAAACAGATTTCTATTTGAATGAGAAAAATTGATTACTATTTTAAGCCCCTTATCACGTAAAAGCGTTTCAAGCTCAAACACCCCACTCATCTCTAACTGTGAGGTAACCATAAAGGCTTCTCCCTCCTCATCCCGCAGTTTGACAGTCCCCGAGTTGCAGGCAATTAAAATCCCTTTGCCTGTCCCTGGCGTACCTGCTGTAGTCGCTGTGTCCTCAGTCTCTGCTCAGACTGGAAACAGCAACTTATCTTATTTGGAGGAGGCTCTGTAGGTTGCTTTACCCAATTGGTGCAAGGTGAATATTTCAGACAGAGTAATTTAATGACATGACAGCTGAGTTACTGCCTTGCTTTGGGACAGAGGCAAGGAAAGCCCCAGTGCCAGTAAGCGCTGCAGATAAAACGCTGGTTCTTTTCCCTGCCCTTTAGAAGGAAGCTGCACCTTTCCCCCAGGTCCTAGCTGGGCAGGTTACAAATACGCTGGAGATGCCAGTCCTTGGCTTCGGAGGGTCGGGACCTGCATCTCTGGAGTGCTCGGATGTGGGGCAGGCGTGGCGCTGCCGTGGGGCCCGAGCGCTGCCGTGAGGCTGTGGGGGCTCGGCTGCCGCTCTCTGAGGATGGGCAGCAGCTTTCAGGCTGCCCTGAGGAGTGCAGGGAAGGGGCTGAGATGGAGCTCCCTTGGGACAGAGCGACTAAACTTTTACAGCCCTTGCTTAGGGAGAGCTCCTAGACCTGCCCCGCTTCAGCCCTTCCCTGAAAGCTGCTCAAATTGAGGTCAGGCTTCAATTAAAGGTGAACGCCAAGTTTTCTCCCCTGGGACTTCAGCACATGTGTAAAATGTGAGTAATGCTTCAATTCTTGATTAAAGGGGATAAATTTTATATTCCAGTACTCCCAGATAGCAGGGCCTTTACTGAGTTACACAGGGGCTCAGGCTGCAGGAAGAACTTCAGACCCAGGCTGAGCCCGAGCTCTGTGGTCACCCACGAGGTGCGTACCGGGGCCGCCAGCTCTGGGGACCCCCGAGAGCAGCTGTGACACGGGGCTGTCAGCCTTGTCTTGGAGTGGCAGGTCACAGCTAGAAGGCAGGAACACGCACTTTACGTTAGACTATTTTATCCTGAGTATTAACAAAAGCCCCTCAGCAGTGGCTGCATCGCCACGGCGCGGCCGGAGCCCGTGGTGGCCTGGCTGGAGCTCGGTCCCCTCCGAGGCAGTGCGGGTGAGCAGCGCTCCCCGGGCTCCAGCCCAGCTCAGCCCCTGTCGGGGGCAGCCCCGGGCGGGCAGTGCTGACCCCCGGCTCCGGGACGCCACCGCCCGCGGGCAGCCGGCTGAGCCGGGACCGCTGTCTCAGGGACAGGCAGCACCTGCGGGGCCCTTCGAGCACAGAACCCGGGCACAGGACACAGGGCCAAGGCCCCTCGCTCCCACAGCACTGCTCCCCTTGCCTTCCGCTGTTCCCAGAGAAGCAAAGCAGTTCCCAGTTGGGGACACAGGGCCAAGGCCCCTCGCTCCCACAGCACTGCTCCCCTTGCCTTCCGCTGTTCCCAGAGAAGCAAAGCAGTTCCCAGTTGGGGACACAGGGCCAAGGCCCCTCGCTCCCACAGCACTGCTCCCCTTGCCTTCCGCTGTTCCCAGAGAAGCCAAGCAGTTCCCAGTTGGGGCCACAGGGCCAAGGCCCCTCGCTCCCACGGCACTGCTCCCCTCGCCTTCCGCTGTTCCCAGCGAAGCACAGCAGTTCCCAGTTGGGGACACAGGGCCACGGCCCCTCGCTCCCACAGCACTGCGCCCCTTGCCTTCCGCTGTTCCCAGAGAAGAAAAGCATTTCCCGGTTGCTCCTGCTCTCCCCCGGGTGCTGCTGGGGGTATTTAGGGCTGAGCAAACGCGTTCTCCCCTACAGCCTCTGTTTGTGTTTGCTCTCCCCAGCAGCTGCGCATCTGCTCCGTGGGCAGGGGCTGCGTGTGGCACCGAGAGCGGCAGCGGAGGTGGAGAGCAGGACCCTGCACCTGGACAAGGTACGCGGCATTTTTGGCACAGTGTCACTGACAGGGATGGCCTGGGAGCTAGAACACAGTCCACAAAATATGCCAGGGAATGAAAGGTTTTTGTTCCTTTTCCAGTGCTCCCGCCCATTAGTGGGGGTAAAATCTCTCCAACCTCACTCCATAAAACCACGGCGGGGGGACGCCCTCACCCCGGCAGCTCTCCCTGCAGAGGCTCTCCCGTGGGAGCAGGGTAAGGCAGGAAGCTCTGCCGGGAGAAAAGGGAAGCTCTGTGCGTGTGCCAGCGTGTGACACACTCAGCACGTGACAGCAGGAGCAGCCGGGATGCGTTCGGTGCTTGTGATGTGCTTTGAAAGCTGTGTACAGATTCAAATCGGCCAAAGCAATAGGCACAGGTGCATGGTACTAATTTTATATTGCAATTTCATTCAGATAGATTACTCCTGTGAGTTCCTAATAAAAGCAGATGTTGGCTCGTGTCAGAATTAGTGAACAATTCTGATAACAGGAGCAGTTATTTTTAGCTGGGTGTTATCCTAGTTCAGCCTCCCATCAAGTTGTATTAAATGTGGAAGATACAAATTGGATCCATGCTGGGTGTTCATTTCCTTCGGAGCATTCCGAAGGCATCTCTTCTGCTCGGCGGGGTGGGTGGCATGAGGGGGTGGCTGGGAGCAGGTTACTTGTCAGGTCTCAAGCAGCACTTGTCGCTCCGCGCTCGTAGCTGGTGTGGAAACATTAATTAGGGGAGGGAGCTCAAGCCGAGCGTCGAGCACGGCAAAGGCACGGATGGAGGAGCGTTCCCCGCGGGCGGCGGGGGCTGGGGCTGGGGCAGGATGAGGGACGCTCCCGTGTCGGGAGGGACGGATGGCCAGGGGCACAGCAAGGTCTGCCCCGTGTCCTTCCCGGGTGGCGCAGAATCCCAGGATGGTTTGGGCTGGAAGGGGCCCTAAAGCTCATCCCGTTCCAGCCCTGCCGTGGCAGGGACACCTTCCGCCGTCCCAGGCTCTCCAAGCCCCGTCCAGCCTGGCCTGGGACACTGCCAGGGCCGTGGGAAGCCATCCCGCCTTGTCCTTCCTGTATGTTCAGCCTTTATTTAGATTTATTCCCATGCAATCCGAAGCCTTTCCAAGGGGGCTTCTCTCGATTTGGGATGCTGTGTGGGAAGCACAGCTTATCTAATGAGATCCCGAGCTCTTCCAGGCTACAGCAGCTTTTTGGAAAATTCATTTCATAATCTCAGTGGTTACCACTTGGAATTATAAAGTTTCATTTTCTCCCAAAGCAACTTAAGTGAGGGGAAATGCAATGTAAACACAGGAAAACCCATTTCCCTCCTTAGTTTAGAGCGCAGAGAATGAGCTTTATAATGATTCTTGAGTTCAATTTCACCGACTCCCTTTGCCAAAATTTTAGATTTTATTGACTAATAGTTGCTTTGACATTAAGGGCACTGCTACAAACATCTCAATCTATTTCTACCAATTTTTCTTTGTGGAAAAATTTTATTTCAGCTCCTCATTATTTGAAAGTGATTTGCAGAAAAAGTGCTATTAGGAAAATGAGGCTGATGGCACTCGAGGTGAGCTGAACACGCTGTTAAGCAAATCAGAAATTAGCGTAAGTTTCTTTCATTTGGCTTCATTTGCTGTGGATCAAATTTGATAGTAATGAAAAAAACCAGATCAAGCTTTTAAAAATATTGAGGAGTTTCTGTGCAATGAAACTGAAGTGGAGAGAGAAAACTTTTGATATTTTATTTTTCTGATCTAAACTGGAATAGTTTTAATAATTCTATTTTCTGTTCAAGCCAAAGTGTGGTCTTGTCTGAGAAGAAATATCAGAAGCTGCTACTGACTGGCACAATATTAACACATATGTAATACAGAAGGAGGAGAGGAAAAAAATTCGGAAGATACTGGAGTGCCCAAAAATGTTCCTGAAAGGTCTTGGATGCTGCTCAAAGCGGTTTGGCTGCAGCAGAACATCCATTGGAACACTTTTCCTCAGAAGCCAGCGTTGTGTTTACAGGGTAAAGGACCTTTCTGTATTCTCCGAAAAGCCTTTCAGTTCTGCTGTGCTGAGGCCGGAGCGAGCCCCGAGCGGATTTTGGAGCCCGTGCTGCCCCAGCTCCAACCTCTTCAGGCTAAGGCAGCCCAGGGGACAGCAGGCTCCCACCAGATCCCATTCCTCTGAGCAGGGCCTGCCTGTCTGGGGTGCTCTGGGGTGCTCTGGGATGGGCCGGAAGGTCCTGGAGAGCTGCCGAGGAGCCTGCTGGGCTCAGCAGGAGTCTGAGACTCGGGACATTCACAGAGGGCCGTGCTACAGCCCCAGCTCCTCCCTGCCACTGGATCCAAAGGGAGCCCTGAGGGAGGCATGCGGGAGATTGCTTCTCAAAGGGCTGGAAGTGAAGCAGAAGACAAGGTTCGTGCTCACTGTCTCCTCACCCAAGACAGCCAAGTGCTGAGGGGTTGCCCTGCCTTAGTTTCCTTCCCACCCTTCTGTCGGATGTGATGGAACAGGAATTCTTCCATCTCCTCCCTCAGAGTATAACAAAACGTACTTTGATTTGAGAACGGGATGCAATTTTAACTAGAATAGTGGAAAGCATGTCACTAGTGTAACAGCTGTAAAATTAGAAGGAAAGAAAACCCCTAAGAGACAGGAAAATAGCTGCTATTAAAGTGATAGAATAATCTTACCCTGCAATGCTGTTCTGCAGCTTGAAGCAGCTCTCTTCAGCCGGTGTCTGTCAAACCCTATCAGGATGGAAGGTGACATTATGAAGTCTCCAGATGTATTTTCATGTCATTTAGCTGATTTGTGTCATTTGATAAATTTCATGTTTGGAAAATCAGTGTTCCTCACCGTGTGTACTCGTGTGCTTTGCAGTACGGAAGTTCTGTGCTGGGGGCAGCAGCAGAGGTTTGTGAGAGCGGTCGCTCCATGAGACCCTCCCCGCCCGGTGCCAACCCCGTTCCCTGCCCAGCAGGCTTGGTATGAACATTAACGAGAGCCACGGAGGCCCACACGGTGAGTCTTCGGTTTTGTCTAAAAACATCTCTCCTATTTCCAAAACACGAGGTGAGCAGGAGAATGAAATGCCAGCGAGGGGCGAGGGCACGGGCCCAGCTCTGCTCGTGGCACCCAGCAGGGGAGGGCTGGAGGTTCCTGCAGGGACGGGCAGAGCTCAGCCCACGCGGCTTGGGCTGGGCAGGTGGCAGGGGAGGGGACCTCGGCCCTCAGCCCCCGTGCTCCCACCTCCTCCTGGGGCCGAGCGCAGGCGCTGGAGCCCAGCCCCTGGGTCCAGGGCACGTTCAGCGGCGCTGAGCTGGACCCGCAGCCGTTGGGTGCCGGGCTCTGGGCTCTGTCTGCGCCAGGCACTCCAGTGCAGGGGGAGGGGGCATTTGATGCTGGCAAATGAATGCCGTAATTAGTCCCGTGAAGGTTTAAATAAGCTTGTGCAGTAAACTGACTTGGAGAGGAGTTTTTAAGAGTTCTATTTTAGCTACAGATACAAAGTTCACTGGCTTTCCTGACGACCCAACTTAATGTCTGACTTGTTTAGTAAAAAATCCCCATAAATTAGAGCTTAAAAGCGAATTCCTAAATACTTGTATCAGGAATGGCGTTTGATCACAGATAACATGTCTTAAGTAATAATAGTGTGCAGCTCTGTGCTGGCTAATTTTCAACACGCCAGTGGTGGGTGGAGGATTTTAACAGCATCACTTAGGCTGTGCTGCACAGTCAGGACCACATCTATTGAAGGAAAACCACTCCATCTAAATAGTCCAAATGAATAGATTTGGTCCCTTATTGTAATTTAGCTGAAGTTCTGCAATGTGTCTTTGTTATTCCAAAAAGGGAGAACAGTGTCAATAACTCAGAAATGTGACATTGCATAATTAAGCGTATTTCTGGCTGTATCCATCTATCTAGCTGTCTATCAAACCCCGCAGCTTTCCTTCCCTGGAACAGCAGAAGGCTGCCAGTGCTTTCCACGCCAACGTGCTGGAAACCTTGGCTGGGCCCCTGCCATCGTAAGCTGGTGGGTGGGAGGGAAGGCACAACAAATTTGGTACCATGGCTTTACTGCCAGAGAACTGAAGAAGATGAAGTTTGTCAGCCCACTTTTGGGGAAAATAACCTGAAGATATTTAGAAGAAGTGAATTAAAATTCGTCATCCTGACCTGACTTGCAGGGAGGCACTTCCCATCCCTACAGCCAAGCTCTCCCATCAGCTGTTGGTCCTGGAAGGTGCCGAGAGGAGGGAGGTGCCTGGCTGCCATTTCTGGAGCTGGAGTACCAAGGACAGAAATCAAATCCTTATGACGAAGGAGCATCACGTGGGAAACAGACTTCGGGAGAGGTTTCGGTGGCAGGTTAAATTCTGGTTCTGAGACGGAGCGGGATGACAGCGCAGCCTGATTGCGGGTTACGGGGGCTGGGTGCAGAGCAGCTGCAGTTGTGCCTCCGTGAGCGTCCCTTGTCAGCCTCCGCTGCGGCCCTGCTCACCGTGCCAGGGCTGCGGAGGGGAGAGCCTTCGAAGAGCTGCTGAAATGGTTAAAGTGGGATAGGATTTATCAGGAAGTGGGAAGGAATTAAGTATGTATTGCCTAGCTGAAGGATGACTTGAGGGGAAGTATGGCTCCTTCTGAGCATTTAAGGGCTACAAACAGCGAGGACTGGAAGGTCCATCCAGCACGTCGCGGGCAGCGTTGCTGAGAGTAACATGGTGATACTCGGAAAAAGGAAATTCCAGATGCTGGTGAGACCACTTGATCAGGGTTAGGTATAAAGGAAAACCAAACTCTAATGGTTTTAGAGTTGGCAGGGACGGCAGGGATGTCTGAGAAGTGTGGAGACTCTTTTTTGATCTCCAGAGTTTTGATTCCCCAAGTCCTTGCGTGGAGGTCTGCCACCCCTCTCAGAAAGGCGGCCAGCTCTCCCTTCCCTGGTGGAATGGGAATTCTGAGTTAGATTCACCTTCAAGGACTGAAGCAAATGGAGATCAGGCTGAAAGGCTGTAGTGGATCTGGTTTGGGTTTTTTTCTGAAGCCAATGGGATTTTTCCGTTGCATTCCAAGGCTCTGGAATTAAACTGCTGTGGGGCCCTCCCTTATGCAGTTTGTATTTTTCCCTCTCTCTTTCCCTAAATCTCTCCAGCCTCCGGGGAGCCTTGCTGCACTTTTCCCATGGCCCCTTCTCAGCCTGCAGGCCCTCAGTGGTGCCCGGGGTGTGGGCAGTGCCCAGCAGTGTCCTGGCTGCCGGCCTGGGCCGGCGAAAGGGCTGGGCGAGAAAAGCATCTGTGCTGTGGCAGAGAGGGGCAGAGGGAGGTTTCTGCTGGAAACAGCTCTGCACAGCTCATTTTGGATGCATGTCTGTTGTCTTTAGAAAAATGAAGCTCCCGGTGGCGGTCCCGCACCTGAACAGAGTTGTCAGCAAATGACTTTGGTTCCGGGGCTTTGGTGCCGTTTTTCCTGAGCTGTCCATAAAATGAGCAGCGAAGCTTTCCGTGCCCAGCCGAGGTGCTGAGATCCAAATCTGGCCCGGAAACAATGTCTCTGACAGCCCTCTGATGGTGACGGAGCTGTTCGAATGAGCGCCCGTGCCGGAGATGGAGCGGCCGCGAGCGGAGCTGATGGATCCCGCACGGCCACCCCGGCCACCCCGCTGCCATCCACCCTCATTACGCTCCTGTCAGATGTTCAATTAGAGTGACAGGGTCCCAAATTCCCAAAGATCTCTGTTTAGCCTTAGAAGATTAAAGGGTGGCAACTATTTTCAATATGATTATCATCATTATCTCTGGGAGATTTTATACTTCAGAAGTCAGAGTCATAATAGCCCAACTCACTGCAATTATTTGCAAATTGCCTTAATGTATTTCCCAGAAGCTCTTTTGGCACTTTGTAATTTATTTATTTGCTAAGCCAATAACACATTAAAATGCTAAAATGTCTCAGAACCTCTATGAAGCCGGTCTGGGGGGAGCTTGCATGGACTTTGCCAGCAGCCCCTCTACCCACCAGTAACCCCACTCTGTTTTTGTTAAAATACCTCTTCTTGGTGCTCTCTCCGATAGCACACCTTGAAGGACTCCTTTTTTGGTTGAAATTAAAGAGAATTAGTTAACGATGCAGTAACTCTCCATGCTGACAGAAATGCTTATGAAAACTTAAACCGACCTAAAAAAGTATTCAGACACAGAAAGATGCTCAGTTTCTCAAAAAAAGCAATTTTTTTCTAGAGGCGTGTTTTAGAGGAATTCTCGGCGTGCCCAGGGCTGGAAATACCGCAGTATCTGAGGCAGTGGAGGGTGACTCTCCGGGGTCTCTCCTGCAGGAGCCAGCAGTCTCAGGAGAGCGGCCGGGCTGGCTTGGGGCACAGGTGGTGAGCGCGGCTCTTCGGATCCCGGCCCCATCTGTTCCCTTTCTTCTCGTCCTTAGCGGTGAGCAGAGAGCAAGCGCCGTGGTGCCCTGTGCATCGCACTGAAACCAACCCAAAGAGCTTCTGAGAAGCGCTCAGCCGGTTGTTCCAGAGTAATTTACAGACCCCGAGTTGCGGTGCAATAATTGTGAGTAATGAGGAAGCCACGACAAAAATGGTAAATAGCTTGCAGACATTTTGGGAACAGAAAATGAGGCTAAATTCATTGAATAAATTAATTGCTATGGATTATTCTCTTAGCTTTAATCTGCTGCCTGCTGAAGGAAGTCTGTGCAAATGGCAAAGCTGGTCCACAGCTTTCATGTAGAAATGGGGCTGCTTCCCGCTGAACAGAAAAGAGAGGCTGGAAGGGAATTTGCTTGGTTATAAAAGTGTATCTCGCTGGTATTGCCATGTTCACCTTCACAGTTTTACTTGCCCTTAGGGACGGGGCAGTTTTATAACCCCATTTTATTAGCGACCAGCAGATGGAGGTCCTGCAGGGAGGAGAGGTGGTTTTTCCCAAGGCCACGTTGTCTCAGGCAGAATCCAGGTTGGAGCTTGGGATTTTGCTGTCCCTGGATGATGCTTGTGATATTTTTGTCTTTGAAGACTTCCCCTTTCTGCAAAAACATCTGCACTGGGGGCTGAACAAAACAACCCTGAGCAGATTTGAGACTTTACCAGTGAAAATGTAGAGAAAAAGAAGGAATGAGGAGTCACATCCCCCAGCCTGTTTTAGAAGATCAGTTCTAGTAAAGAGGAATTATATTTTAAGAACCAGACAGATTGTCTCAGATTTACTATCTTAGAGGCCAGCAGTGAAGGTGAAGCATTTTTCTGTCAGGATTACGATTGCCTGACAGGGTCTTACCGTTACCAGGAGAAATGACCCTGATTTAGAAAAGATCTGTTCATTTGTAAGCAGCTGTTGCTTTTTAATAGCGCCGCTCTTTCTTACAGCTATTAGTAGTAATAAAAATAAAACTAAGGCCAGTGTCTTGCATGAAATTTGTGATTTAAAATGAAGCTTGGAGAGCCTTGTAGATCAATCCTGGGATTTTATAAGCTGCTGGTGGTGATTTATGTGGATGGAGACCACAAAACCCACCCAAGTTCTGTGCACAAGCTGTTTGTCAGGTTTAGCTTCTGGCAGCCCTTTAGTCCCTCCTGGATCTCGTGCCTGCAGCGGCAGCCTGGAGCCGGGAGTGCCCGGTGGCAGCTGGGGACAAGCTCTGCACCAGTAACGGGGTTCGGGGCGGTGTCCCCGGGCTCCCTCCGTGCAGTGGAGCCATCCCTCCGGGAAGTGCAGCTTTGCCGGTGCTGGCTCTGACATCCCCGGCTCTGTCATTCGGTGCCAGGCACAGCGGCACCAAACAGTTCCAGGAGCCCTTCCCCGTTTAGCCCCAGCCCAGAGGGAGCTGCAGTGCAGCTGTGGGGAGCCGAGGGGCCGAGCTGCTGCCCGGGAGTTTTGCTGAGTGGAGCACTCTTACCCCATCTGCCTTTATCGTATCCGCTCAGTTTATCAAAATAGATTTTTCCCCTCCATTTGATAAAGTTTAATAGAGCAGAACAAAGCTCTGAATGTTAACATTAACTGTAAGGTGCACGGCAGGGAGGTGCAGCTACCTCAGGCGCGGGGAGCGCTGGAGATGAGCCCGAGCTCTGGCT
>VWPU01014262.1:16353-49507 GCA_013398955.1 Callaeas wilsoni | reverse complement strand
CCACAGGGATCTGGCGCTCCCGTGGTTTCCGCTAGGGCACGAGGTGAGCCCGAGCTCTGGCTCTCCCGTGGTTTCCTGCTGGACTGGAGATGAGCCCGAGCTCTGGCTGTCCCGTGGTTTCCTCCCGGACACGAGGTGACCTCCAGCTCTGGCTCTCCCGTGGTTTCCTCCCGGACACGAGGTGAGCCCAAGCTCTGGCTCTCCCGTGGTTTCCTCCTGGACACGAGGTGAGCCCGTGGATGCCCCGGCACACCCCGAACCCTGGTGTGGGGAGCCTGCTGTGCCAGGAGCACATCCCACGTTCAGGGCTCTGCAGGGGTTGGGGTTGGTTTGCTCTTACAGGGGACTCTTCATTCTCCTTTTCTGTTTCAAACATTGACTGAGAATCAAACTTTCTGCCTTCCCCTGGAATGACATCGACTTAAAGAAATCAAAATACATGTCTCTTCAGGACGTGCCCAAAGCCATTAAACGGGTTGTATGCAAAATCGAACTAGATAAATCAGAACCCTTTTCTCCACGTTTGGGAAGGTTAAACCTCCAGCAGCAATGGCAGCGACACATCCCGCTCCATTTTGCAGACATAATGTCACTCTTTTATTTTAATATACAATGCAGTTCACCCTAAATTACATTTTCTTCTTTTAATTTATTTTCATGAAAATGATAGCATGGCATAAATCATCTTGTGGAGGTTGCTGGGTTATTTGCATTTCAGAGGTTGGTTTTAACTTTGTATTGTAAAGGAATTTGCAGCCGAGAAGCTCTGGGAGGCATTAACTTGCAGCGATGGTGGTTCTCCAAAGGTGATGAATGACGTTCATTTGGCTTAGGACAAACAGCCTCCAGTTTGTGTCGTTCTAAAAAAACTTGTCAGAGGCAAAGACTGAAAGCCAGTGAGTGTTGCTTTCATCTCAGGAATGAATCCCTGCTGGAAAAGCAGGGTGTTTGGGAAAAGCCAGCTGTTCAGCGCTGCTCCTGCAATGAGCCTCTGCCCTGTGGAGGGGCGTCGCTCGCTCTGTGCCTCTCCAGAGAGGTGGGGGTTGGAGAAGCTCATGGCCGGAGCGGGGCAGGCAGGGGCATCCTCACGGGGTCCTGCCAATGCTCTGCCTGTGCTTGGTGCCGTTCTTTGTTACGGCACTCGTTTAATGCCACCTGACAGAGGGCAACTGGAAGCCTGGAAGACTTTAATGAGTCTTCAGATGTCTATTTTCTGCTAAGAAATGTGGCAAGAAGCTCTATCTTAAATTCAATACAGCATGGAATGCTCGGGGAATGAAGCGGCAGAGTAAAACGTATTTATTAGCGATGAGCTGAGGCTGCACATGAAAGAACCCTTTAAATATCTGACATGTTAAATGCATTATTTTCCCTTCAGGAGAGAAGGAGTCAAAGGGACGGGGCTGATGAACTGTGCTCATTAACCTGAGTGATGGGAACGGTATCGATGCCGGGACCGTGCCGACTTCAAACACGGTTGCTGCTGCTGGGCTTGGAGCTCTGCTCCGGAAAAAAGGTGGAATTACTTCAGCCGTTGATGCAAGGTCTGCAGCGAGAGGCTCGTCCGCAGGTGAGTCAGGAGTCGAAACGGGTCAGAGCTGAAAAGAAAGCAGTGAAGCACACCCACAGCGGTGGGGGCTGCAGAGTGCCAAAGCCAGCCCGGCTGCAGGGTACCCGCTGGAGGAATGATTCCCTCCGCTCCTCAACGGGGGCAGATCCACTGCTCACTGAAACATGGGGAATTCACTCAGTGCTCCATTATCATAAAATCGTGGAATGGTTTGGACTGGCAGCAACCTGAAATCTCATCTCATTCCACCCCCTGCCATGGGCAGGGACACCTTCCACTGTCCCAGAGTGCTCCCAGCCCCGTCCAGCCTGGCCTGGGACACTGCCAGGGGTCCAGGGGCAGCCACAGCTGCTCTGGGCACCCTGTGCCAGGGGTTTGTTTTGTATCGGAGATTTTCATGTTGGAGAAGTTTGTTACTAGGAGTGTTGTTGCCCGTTCTAAGCAAGAGCAGACACATTACACTCAGAGCTGCAGGAGAGTATCAAAGCTCAGGAACTCTGCAGCATCTGGATGCACTTCCCCCGAGGTGACAGAGAGCCCCCAGGAAGGGCAAGTCCTGCTGTGACACCGCCTGAGTGATGAGGTGTTTCAGTGGCCGGGGGAGCAACGAATGTCTTCTAAGCTAAAGAGGAAATAAAGTGATGGAACAAGAGCAAAAAGCAGCCCAAAATGTTTATCCATACACAGGGCCCAGCTTCTGTGAAGCCTCCGTTTGTTTATTTTGGTAGCAGTGCTGGAATGTTGCTTTTGTCTCTTTCCCCCTTTATTCCTGCCGTAAATACACAGTAAGGGCTCCCTTAACTAGGGAAACAGAAGTTTCAAAGAGAAGAATCTTTCCTTGCCAGAGCGTTCTTTCACACCTGGAGGGTGGGCCCCTTTTTGGTAGAGCCCTAATTTTTTTTGAAACACTGAGTTCCAGCTGCAATTCCCGCATAATCTCCAGAGGAGCGAGGGCAGAGAGCTTAAGAAGAAATCTCTGCAGCAACACAGGGAGAAACACAACCTGAAAACTCCGGACAGACTGATGGCTTCTTCCTTCACCTAAATCTTTATAGATTAGCACGTCCATTTCCTGTTCATGGATATGTTTGTTAGCACTGCATGATCTAACTTAATCTGTCTGGGAAGTTATTTATCCAAGGGCTGTGGGGCATTTATTCCATTCACTTGTCACCAAGAATAATGGAGAGGACAGGTAGGATAATTCCAACTGTATTAAGGGCTGAGAGATGACTGTTGGTGTTTTGATAATGGGACACTCAGAGTGAAGGATCTGAAATGGTTTTGTAACATATTTGCTGAAAACACACATTTTAAATGTATTTTGTTCCTTTTATTCCTCTCTTTCGCGAGGGCGCCTGGGGTTGCTCTGGGAGAAGGAGACATCAGCTGCCGCTTAGGGGTGGGCCAGGAGACGTGGGAGGAAAGATGTGAGTGCTGGGAGCGTCCTGCTCCCTGGGCTGCTCCGCGGGGTTCCCAGTCCCCTCTGTTGCGATGGGGACCCGGCGCGGGCCGGGGGGACGCGGGGCTGGGGTGGCCTCGGGCACGGCCGGCACTGGGGGCTGGTCCCAGGAGCGCGGGTGGGTGTGGGCTGAGCAGGGGCTCCTTCCCAGCCCTTCCTGGTGGCTGATCCCCAGAGCCCTGTCCTGCTCCTTGTCCTGCGGCAGCTCCTTTGCTGGCCGGGCTCCGTTCCAGAGCTGCTGTTTCCTCTCGAGGCACCAAAGGAGCCTTTCCTGCCATCCTGCTGCTTCACCAGGTGTTCTCCATTTTCTGCCTGTGCGGTGATCTCTCCTCTCTAGGCACCCTGTAACTGCCTTCATCTCACTGATTTCACAGCACTCCCACGGCATCAAGAGCACTTCGAATTCTGGTCCCGTCCTCCAGAGCTCTCACAATCACTCCCAGCCTCCTGTCACCCACAAATGATATCAGCATCTCCTCTGCTCCAGCCCAGAGGGAGCAGGAGCTCCCTGAGGATCTCCGTCAGCCTCTCGTCTTCACAGGGGACACCGGTGACCGTCCTTGGGCTGGTGACGTTCGACGGGCTTCGTTCCGACCTTACCATCTTTTATTCAGACTGTGCATTTTGAGGTTCCCTTGTGAGCGTGTTCGAGGACCGCCTGCTCGCCGTGACACGCCATGTGTCCCACGCCCTTGGTGATGGTCATTTGCCCCCCAGCTCCTTCTCTCCCCCCATGCCCTCCACTTCCCTGACCAAGCCCTCCTTAGGTTGCATTTTATTTTTTATTATTTATTCTCAAGAAATTTATAAACTGCTGGCTCTGTCTCCTGGGCCGCCATCTAATCTTGCAGGCGATGACAACTTGATTGGTGAATAATAGATTCCAGTCTCTTCCCAGCTGCTGAATGGAGCTATAATTTCTAAATGCATCCTTGAAGATGGAACAGACCTTGTCCTTCTCCAGGGTTTGGTCTTTTAATCAGCCCAGTTGTCTTTTCAGTATCGAAGACTTCTTTTCATTGTAATATGCAAAAAAAAAAAAAAAAAAAAAAAGAAACCTGGAAATGAGCCATTTACCTTGTATTAGTGTGTAGATTAGGGGCCTGATGTTTTGGGTGCTGCAGAAATCCTGTAAGTGATATTCCCTGCTCTGGAAAACTTTAATATTAAGCAGGCAAGGTAAGCAACTGAAAGGGCTGTAAAACAGACACCAGGGGATTAACTGAATTGCTGGGGCATAGATCAGTGTCACGATGGAGATTAAAAGTCAGTCTCTCTGAAATCCAGAACAAAACTTTGCTGGTGCTCTGATAGCATTTTTTTTTTTGACGGGCTGTGGAAAATACAGAAAAATGAAACTGGTCCCTTGAAAACATTCCAAATTGAAGAATAACATGAAATGTGATTTTTATCATTTCAAAGACAAAGATTTTAAAAATTCACTAAAATCCGAATAAGAACTCTCAGAACAGATTTTTTTTTTGGTTATTCTGTATTTGTACTTTCAATGCGGAAAGAACCTACTGATACACTTGTCTCATAATGTAAGCAAAAAAAAAATACCTGGAGAAAGCTGAATTTCATCTTCCTCTGTTACTGTGGATGCAAACAAAAAGCGGTTATGAATCACTTTTCCATGATAGAATGAATTTATTTGCCCGTTTATTTTACCGGAGTCTGCCGGAATTGACGCCGTTGATCCATGACCTGCAGCAGGTAAGGCTGGAGAAACTGGCCTTTGCAGCTGCAGGGAGCTCCGCAGGGCTGGCGGGGCGGGCAGCAGGGAGCCCGAGCGGGCAGGAGCGCGGCTGGCGGCTCGTCCCCTGGGGACACGGGTGGCACACGAGCACCGCTCCTGCCGCGGGTGGCTGTGGAAGCGCTGGCTGAAGCTGTTCCACAGCCACTGGCAGCAAGAATCGGGACAGTAATTCTGCTGGAAGTACGAACAGATCCAGCCTGGGTGTAGGCTGTCGCTGCCATCGTTTCCCAGGATCTCCTGTCTCTGACAGAACAATGGACAGTCCAGCGTTCAGACACAGAGGGAACAGCGGCCAGGAGGATGGTGGCAGGGGACATGAAGCCGGCTTTCGAGCGGGCTCGCCCCGGGCTGCCGTGCCCATCCCCTGGCACTCTGCTACACTTGGCTGCTGCCATTTTCTTTTACCTCCTTCCTCATTCTTCTTTTTCCTTGCGCAGCTTGTCCTTTGCCACTCGGGGTATAAATTCTCCCTTCTGCTGTTTCCTGACCTGCCCCTTACACTCATAATCACAAAATACGACTATGCCAGACAGCCACTTCCCTCCCATCCACGCGCCTCTCTGCCTGCGGAGCCGGGATACTCCTTAAATAGCACCGTTTTCCTGCCTGAGTGGGTTTTGTGACATTAGCAGCCTTTTCGGGAGCGCTGCTACACTTCATGAGACGTACATCATGCCGCGTTTGTCGTACAGCGATCCCGGCTCCCTCGCTCGTCACCGCCGGTGGCAGCTCCCAGCCCGCGCCGGGCGCGTCGCTCCCGGGGCCGGGGCAGGGGGGATCTGTTCTCACTTTCTGCCTCGCTCCTTCTCTCCCCTCCTCATCAGTGTTACCAGCGTTACAAGGCAGAAACAAATTCTTATCTGTGTGGCTGTTCTGCTGGAAGTGCGGAAAGTGTTTCTGTGCGGGAAAGGTGCGCCGGTAAAGGAGGTGCCTGCGCTGCCTCGCAGAAGCACAGCGGCTGCTGAGCAGCATCCTTTGACATCCACGGCTTTGTCTGGAGGCGGGCGGCTGCTCGCGCTCCCGAGCGCGCCCGGCTCCGCGGCGCTGGGAGCCGGCTGCCGGGACACGGGGCTCGCTCGGCACGGCCCGGGCTCCTCTGCCGCTGCCGGAGGCGAGGGCTGACCCGGAAAGCGGCCGCGCACTGCTGGGAAGTTCGCGTAATGTGTAAAAGACGGGATGCCGGGATCTGCCCTCCGCAGCCCGAGCTCGTCACTCACCGCAGCTCGGCGGGCAGCGCTCCCCCGGGCTCCCGGGGGCCAGGCCGGGCCGGGCCGGCCGGAGCAGCGGCCACAGCGGCGTTTCTGCCTCTAAAAATCCCTCTTCTCAGGCTGCCCTCCTCCAGCAGGGAAGGAAGCGTTTCCCTTCAGAAACCCTTTCTGTGGAAAAACGGTGTTCACCTGACAAGCCAATTTGCCGTTGAAAAAAGGTCTTGACCTTAAAAAATTAATTAGTTCTGTAGGTTTGCTGAGAGTTCTTCCCTAAGTCCTGCATTGGCTGAGTCCTCTGGGATCCTTCCTTTGACTTGAGCAGGAGTTCAAGCAAATCTTCTGTCACAAAAATAGCTGGAATCAATACTCAGACTTCATCCTAGAGAATGGGAAGTGTGATCATGTGGTAACTGCAATTTTCACTCCTGATCTACTTTTTACATTGTCAGAACTGATGAAGCGTTTTATGGGAGGAAAGAGAAAAACCAACAAATCAGGGAGTATTCCCCTAGGCTGATGAGTGCATGTGGTGTGATAAACTGCTGTTATTAATCTCAGTTGGGGGCAAATAATGGCTTCAGAGTAGAAAAAAAGGCCACGGAAACAACCCCCAACCTCTTGGAAAAATTTCATGAACATAAAAGGAAAATAATAATGGCAGTTGTTCCACCAGGCTTTGTGTGTAATGGTCCAAAATACTCCCAGGCATTGAACGAGGTTTGGGTGCAATTACTTCTGTATATATCAAAATTAGCACTCCATACCAAAGCATTACAGGACAATATCTACGGTAGGTAACGAGTGGTTCATCTGCGTGTCGGGGCTGGGGAGCAGCTCAGCGAGGCTGTCCAGGACTGGGCTTTGCGGGATGCTGCCATGGGTTCTGGCTGGACATGTATAATTAATTTAATCTGAAATCAATTTACAGTATCAATAATGGAGCACTTCTTAATGGGCTTTCCACTGGTCAAGTGTCAAGGCAGATTGTGCAGCCTGGGGGGAAGGAGAGGAGCAACTCCCTCCTTGCATAAGCTCCTTGTAGATCATGAATAAGTCATTCTCTCTTGTTGGCAACTCCTTCACACTGCTCTACCATTTCTCAAGAAACTTCCTTCTAATTTAACTTGTGCCCGAAGTTTCAAAGCAGCCTCATCCTCTGAAGAAAAAGCACCTAATTTATGTGCTGCTCTTCGCTTTTGTTACAGGAGCAGAATAGCAGAATCATGGAATCTAGAATTGTAGAATCCTTTGGGCTGGAAAGGACCTCTGAGGTCCTCGAGTCCAAGTGTTATCCACTGGGGCCCCCGCATGAGGCCTGTGCACAGACTGGGTGAGGCGTGCGCTGCTGCCTGAGATCTCTCCTTCACCTTCCCAGCGCAGCTCCCGTTGCATTTCAAGGCCATGGGAAAATGACTTTTGCTGCTCCTTCCATTTCATATTCATTCATCATTTCCATATGGTAACTACGCAGAGTTGTGCCATGTGTTATTCAGCACAGCCACACAGAAAGCTGCTAAAGATAAAAATCGATTTTTTTCTCAGAACGAGAAACTAGGAGCTGTTTCTTGTCACGCTTCAAGAGAGTGAAAAGTAGCACTGGCTCAGACCTGTGGGCTGCAGTTTTCCCATTCCTCATATGTCCTTCAGATATCAGAAAGTTTTCTTGCTCATGCTGGATTGAAAGTGGGAGCTTTGAAGATTTTCTTGGAAAACAAAAAAAAAAGATGGTCGATGTAGAGCCAATGACTCAATGTGAGGTCATGAGCACGTTTGTTACAAATGGGTTCTTTGCTGGTGTAGTAGCACCGGCAGGCTGTCGGGAGCTGTGGGGCTCTGGGACCGCTCCGGGCAGGTCTGGCCTGGGTTTGGCCTTTCCCTGCCAGGTCTGGAGCGGGCCAGAGCCGGCTGCCAGCCGTGGGCCCGGAAGGGTGAGGGGTGCTCTGGCTGGGGCTCTACTGGCTGCAGTCAGCGAAGACCCAGACGTTCACTGGCGGATCTCTGCTGTCCTCACCCGTGAGCAGGTGTCTTCTCGAGCTGTGCGTGCTCCTCCTGCTCAGAGGGAAAGCACTTGTAGCCCCTGACCACGAGAGTCTGGGATGTTTTTCCTCAGTTAAGGAGTTTGGTTTTTTTCCCAGGTGCCGGGGTCTCTGCCAGCTGAGCCTGCTCCTGGATCCCTCCCAGTGCTCCCTGCAGGGAGACGGAGCCAGGAGCAGAGTTTGGCTGTGGGTGGAGCAGCCCAGGGTGCCGTGAGCGGCGTTTCCAGCTCCCCATCGCCCTGGTCTGGGGCTGCACTCGCGGTGTTCTCCTCATTCCCGGGGAGTCGGCGGGAGCAAGTCCCCGTCCAGCGTCTGCTTCCGTGGGGAACACTATCTGAGCAGGGTGCTGCCTTGCTGTGTCACAGCGCTGCTTTGGAGACCTGCAGCTTCAACTGGGTATCTGAGCAGGGTGCTGCCTTGCTGTGTCACAGCGCTGCTTTGGAGACCTGCAGCTTCCGCTGTGTCTTTTGGGAGCCCACACTGCATCTGTGGAGATGAATCACCTCAGAAAGCCTGGTGCTCCTTCACTGCAGGACAGCTTCCAGCAGGCCCCGGAGGGAGATGGGTCAGGCAGCTGGAGGGAAGTTCTTGACCCGCAGGAGTGGCAGAGGGGCTGCTGGAGTGGGGCTGGGGCACCGGGGCCAGCACCAGCCCGTGCTGGGGGATGGTGGCCTGGCCACCCAGATGGTGCTGGTGTCACCATCACCTGACAGCCTTGGTCCTGGGCACCTGCCAGCAAGGGGCTGCTCCAGAAGCAGGCTGGAGGAAAGCCCTGGGATGGCCGCAGGGCAGACAGCTGCAGTGATGTGTTTTCCCATCTCAAAATAGTTTGTGGGTTGATAAGGAGTTTTAAAGGCACTTTTTTTTTCTGGAGAAGAGGCAACGGGAATGAAGGTGGGGAGTAGTGACGACAAAAGGTGGGTGGTGAGTGCTTCTCATGGGTTTCCAACACAGCCAATTTCTCCCTGCACCACCCCGCTCTGGGGTTCCAATCCTGCGTGTACAGCCGAGGTTGCTGCTGGGGAGGAGGATGAGGAGGGCTGGGCTTGGCAGTGCTGGTTTCACGGCTGGACTCCTTCATCGTAAAGGTCTTTTCCAGCCTGAAATGGGTCTGTGGCTCTCTGGCTGTCCCATGCCCAGGGAGTGGTCTGGCAGCACCAGGCACTCGCTTCCCTAACCAGGAGGTTTCTCACGCTGCCGTGTGGGAGTTCAGCTCTCCCTGAGGGCTGCTTCTGGTGGGTTTTGGGACTGTGAGAACAGGCTGGATCACACTTACAGATCAGAGCTGCCATGGGGCCCAGCAGGGTGACAAATGCTCTGCAAAACACAGAGAAGCAAAGACAGAAGATGTAGAGGAAAAAAGAACATTTACATTTTTTACTTGGAGGAGTAAAATAAACATGGGAATGTTTCCCAGGAGAAGAGCTTGTTGTGGTGCCGATGTAAAGCTGCAGTTGCTGCCTGTGAGGTATTTGCAGAAACATGTCACTCTTCTCTGGTGCAGATTGCTTGGGCGCCCCAGGCTCAGTTGTCCCAAACCGGCCAAGGGCTTAACCTTTTTCTAACATTTTAGGGTCAAGAAAGATCAAGCAGCGGAGAACAGGTTTCAGTTCCTTGATTATCCCTTTGCTGATATCTCAACCAAAAATAAAACACCCTTGAGTCTAGTGAAGAAGCAGTGTGTGGAGTTTCCACTGCAGCAGTGCAGCCAGCTCTGCTGTGCGGGATGGCTCCTTCGGTGCCGCTGTCGCCAAGGCAACGCGGGTGGGCACGGTGGGGATCTGCTCCGTCCATCCCGGGCGAGCTCCCGTGCTGGAGGACTCCGCACTCGGTCCTGCCTCGCCGTGTCCTACTTTTCAGTTTGTTGTGGCTGTGGTGCTCCAGAGCAGTTATTTAATACAGGTAATTATGGGAATAATAACTTGGGAAAGGTTAAACTTGATGAACTGGGGGATGACTCTGGCTTTTGGCATTGACCTGATGAGCGTGGTGCAGATACTTATTGGTAGGAAACTTGCAGATTCCGTACATTTTAATCCGAAGCACATTTCTGTCTCTCACAGCAGTTCTTTGATTAGTGGTGCTCACCTCGGGGTCAGAACGTGGAGAGAAAACCATCAGTGAGCGGCTGAGCTCGGGAGCTGCTGGGGCTGGGTGTGAGCAGGCAGGGAGGCAGGAGGGCGATGAGGGAGGCGGGGATCGGAGGCCGCTCAGGGCTACCCTTGTGTCACCTCATTTCCCAGGCAGTGAAAAAGATCCCAGGAAGTGCTGGGGAGCCGCAGGCTGCTCAAGGTGCTGGTTTCTTTGCTCTGTTCTGTGGGGCACAAACACGAAGGAGCTGCTGGGTTTGACATCCTTTGGTGCCCACCAGGGCGATGTTATCAAAGCGGGTGGGAAATGGGGTTCACGTGTGGGATGGGGGCTGGGAGGAGCCGGAATCGTCCCAGGGAGGGGTTCTGTGCGGCCCTCAGCTGTGCCCACCGCTGGCAGGCTGCCGTGCCCGGGGGTCTCCAGAAGGAACGAGAGGAGGTGTCAGCTGAGAGAGGACAACGCTCTGCTCTGGCGCTCCTGATCGCTGTGACCAGGCAGAGTCCGCAAAGCAGGAGCTCCCGGGAGCTGCAGCCTGAGGCACGGGCTGCCATCCCGGGCATTTCCTGCGTGCCCTGGGTTGTCCCCAAACCCTGTAGCTTGGTGAAGTGGAGCTGGGCTCTAGAGGAATGAGGATTTTATGATAAGAAGAAATGCCATCACTCCCTGGTCTGTTCCTGACTGTGCCAATTCCGTGTGGAATAGAGATTAGTTCTTTAAACTCTGATTTGGAAAGGTGGGACAATAATTGTGACTTTAGGGGGATATTGTAAATTGTAATTAATTTCTATTTCCAAAGCATTTTTGCATCTTCAGAGGGCTCTGCCTTTAAACTATGTATCCTTACTCGTTTTTATTGCAGAAGCAATGCAGACAATAATACCAAATATTATTTATTGATGCATTTTAACGTTAAAAATGTAAATTCCCTTTCACATTTGCAATATTTTTCGTTTGTTTCCCTCAAACCTTCAGACAGATGTTTCTGATTATAAAAGCTTAAAGCCTAAATTTTTCTGGCCTCGGTGGCATTAGTGAATTTATCTGTGCCCAGGTGCCAGGCGAGTGCCGTGGCCGAGGGAGGAGTTCAGGCAGCGAGTTCGCAGCACGTCTGGAAATCAGACTGTAATGGGTACACGGAGTCAGATGGCAGAGAACCAGCAGGGATGGGCGAGGCAGCGCCTCGTGTGTGGCAGTGGCACGTCCCTCTGTCCCTCTCGCTGGGGCCCTGCCCCCCCGGCAGGATCCGCATCCCACATCCTCCATCCCGCATCCCACATCACATCCCACAGCCTGCATCCCACATCCCGCATCCCACATCCCCCGTTCTGCATCCCGCATCCCCCATCCCCATGCCACACGTTCCATCCCGCATCCCACATCACATCCCACATCCCGCATCCCACATCCCCCATCCCCCATCCCGCACCCCCATCCCCCATCCCTCATCCCGCACCCCCATCCCCCATCCCTCATCCCGCATCCCGAGCTCCGGGCGGGCACTGCCCCTCCCGTCCGTGTCACAGCACCTGGCACTGCGTGCTGAGCCGGACCCGGGCTCAGCAGACAGGGAAATGTTTTGGAGTCTTTATTTAACGTCCAGCTCTGGCTAATGAAAGAGCAGAAAAGGTCAAGTGTACTTAATGTCTTTACTTCCATTGACTCTTTCCTGTCCACTGAAGAAAGGCCTCTTATCCAACTGCCCCTGAACTGCCCGGGAGTTAAGGGAGAGGACAGAATCCCTCACTGTCATCCTCTAGTTTATAAATCCTGTTGGAATCCCCTCTCACCACCTGTGGCATGGGAATAGGGTGGGAAATTAACTCCCATCCAGTCTTGCTTTGTATCTAGGAAATCCAAAAGACCACAGGTGGCACAGAAGAACCCGGCAGGTTCACAGAAGCACCAGTGCGGGAGCCCCTAAACCCCTCTGTCCCACCTGGAAAGGCCCCTGAGGCCAGCCGTGGGTCCTGAGGATTTACAGGTAATTACTGACCCCTCATTTGCATTTTGTCACCCCGTCCTTGTCTGTACCTCGTGAGCAGTGCCTGTGTTAGAACCAGGGACAGGAGGTGAAGGAAGTCAGGTGGTGGGGCTGGCACACCTGGGGATCCTGCAGACACAGATGAAAACTGCCCAGCCCCGCCCGGCCACGGCGGGTTCACCTGCCCTGCCGCCTGTGTGAGATAAAGACTATGCTTTGGGCAATTTCTATTGCCTTTGGCATTCACTGCTGGTCTGTCAATTCTCAGGCACAAAAACCCGTGCTCTGGCTCTCCAGATCTCTGGTTTGGAGCCTTTCCTATTTGCCAAAGGACTTGAGGTCCAACTGAAATGAGATAAATTGAATCATGTTAATGCTGAGGGGTTAAAACCCAAAGGAGGTTGTTTATCACCAAGAAACGTTGATGCAAGCCTGAGCAGATAAAAGCCCGTTTGCTGTGCCCGTGCGAGGTGACCCTTTCCACAGTGGGTGTTCCCACAACCAGCCGGTGCAGTGGAGTGTGAGCAGCTGCCCCCCAAATTCCTGCCCAAATCAAGCTGAGCCAGCCCTGCGTGCCCAGCGCCACTGCCCGGGGCTGGGGCTGGGGGTCTTTGCTCCGGTCTGGTTTCTGTCGCTTCTCCTTAGGCAGCACAGGTCACGTTGCACTTTGGGAGGACGGGAAGACAGCTCCAGGAGCTCTGTTCCAGCAGCCAGGCTGTGCCCTGGGATGCCGCAGAGCCACAGGGCTCTTGGCTGGAGACCAGGGGGGCTGCGTGAGGTCAGGCCGAAGGTCTGTCCTGCCGTGGCTGGCTCGGAAAATGGGCATTAGGGCACATCAGAGGGAGAGGATGAGGATAAAGGGATTCTTATTCGACTTCCACACCTCACATCTACACCACTGCATCCATTAGAATCGTTTTTGCCAGTTTTCCTACTTGTTTTCTGTACACCCTCACACATGGTGTTTTTCAAAGCATTCTGTGGCAATGAGTTCCAAAATCAATTACATCTACTTATTTTTGTTTTAGAACTGCTGGAGTAATCTATTGTTATGTCCCTTATTCTTGCGTTACATGAAGGACTCATTTTTTTTCCTATTCACCTTTACTCTGCTATTCTTAATTTTACAAACTTCATCAGTCCCTCCCCACTCTAGACACAAAATGATGATCTACAGCTCACGTGGCTGTAGCATGTGATAAGCCATCAAATGTTAAAATAAGAAAAGCGTCCCCAAAAGCTATAGCATCAAACAATCCCCAGTTGAAAAATGCTGGAGATTTGCACTGACTCCAGCTATTTTGGCCAAACGGCTCAGCCTCTGGGCAGATTTACACCTGCAATTACAGAAATAGATCTCCCCACGTGCGGGCGGTTTGGAAAAATAAAAAGCAGCCCTTGATGTCCCGGCAGCCAGTGCCTGTGCTCGGGGCAGGGGCTGCAAACGCCGGTGCTGGTGTCCTCTGGCACAGACACGGGAGGGCACGGGCAGCACTAACCGCGATTAATACGAAATAACTAATTGGAGCAAACCTCCGGAGAGAGAGGTAAGGATTAGAGATAAGAGAAGCACAAAGCTTTCTGTTTGTTCTTCTTAAATGAAAGACTCCCAGTGATGAAATTCCTCCCTATTGGTATTCCAGGTGGGGACTTTCCTCTGCATGTTGTTCGCAGGCATTTTAGAGGGTGACCTTTCAAGTCACTTAATGGATGTGCCACATACCTAAATATCAATTGTTTCTTCTAATGAAACAGTGGCTCTGCTCTGTTTTGCCTCGTGGGAGGGGGATGTTTGAGCCTGCTGGAGGCAGCCAGCTGTTCCTGCCGCGTGCCCTGGGCAGCACAGCTGGGCTGGGAACACTGCAGCGTTTGGAAGCCACCACTTTCCAAGGAAAAGGGATCGACATGAAAATGTTTACTTTGAAAATGAAAGTTATGGACACCTGAGGGTGTGTTTGCCTGCTCAGATTAGGTTTGGAGAGGTGGGAAACTCTTTGGCTGCCTGCTGGAGACTGAGCTTTAGTTGTTTTCCTCTGGTGCAAAACCAAAGACTCGGCAGTGTTTGGAAAGGTGAGGAGGGACAGGCCGGCAAGGGTTTATTTCTTGGTGGAGAGAATGTTTGAGCCCGTGGCGAGGGGCTTGTCCTGTCCCTCGTGCCAGCTGGGCACAGTGCTGGCTTCCCTGAGTCTCCTCAGTTTGACCAATACTTTCATCCAGCAGCTGGAAAAAAATTCCTCTTGAAAATGTAGTTGAAAGAGCTATATTCTCACAAGTGTTTCCACCACAATAAATCAGCCTTTTGAGGCAGGAATGAAGGATCTGCGGTGTCTCTGCTGGTGCTGCTGTAGGTTCCCCAGAGCAGGGGCTGGTCTGTGCCCACAGTCCCCAGAGCCAGCTCTGGTCCTGGGTTCCAGTCCCTCGGCCCTGCCCAGGTGTCTGCAGGTGGCCCCAGGTCTGCTAGGGGGCAAATCAATAAACCAACAAAACTATTTAAATGTGATCTCTCTGTATTTTTCCTATTTTATTTTTTTTCAATAACCATGATAGCGTAAGCCCCAGCTAGCAGCACACAGCACAGAGGATGAACAGTGTTCCCCTCTGGAAGTTGGTATTTTGAAGTGCAATAAAAATAGGAACAAATACACTGAAAATGCCCAGGTTCAGAGCATTCTGGCCAGTCTCCTGAGCAAGGGGAGCTGGTTGCTCCTTAATTATAGATGAGGAGAGAAACAGGTTTTTCAGCCCACTGGAGATTTGAGAATCCTGGTGCTGGAGTGCAGAAGCAGTTTTGGAGGACTGTGGTTCAGCGGGTCCTGGCTCTCGGGGTCCTGTGGTGGCTCCAGTTCCCGTTCTGAGCCAGAAGAGGTGGAAGCTCCTGCTGTGGATGCAGCACTTTGACTAATCCTTCCACCCCAGGGCTGGTCCCAGGAGTCTCCTGTCGTGGGGCTGTTACAGGTCCATGAACTCATTGCCCCTGCGCTGTAAATGCAGGTAATTTTCTACAGCCTGCAGCAAACGCAGTTTGACAGAAAAAGGGATGTGTTGCAGGCTCCAGGCAGTCGTACCTGGAATTACAGCTTGAGCCAAATGAGAAATGCAGAAATGCCTGGATACCCACTGACAGTGCTGGTCACTCCCAGCTCTGGCTGTGAGGAATATTCAGGGATTGCTGAAGCACTTCAGTTTCAGAGGATAAAGTATTTCAACCTCCCTGATCACAGAGAACATCTCTAGTTACCAACCAGAGAAATATTCTTCAGACAAAAATGTGTGTTTACTCCGAAGTAAAGAAGCTCAGGTGGTGGGAGAGTAAGAGCTATTCTTTACTTTTTTTTTCTCTAAAATAAAACAGCCCATTCGTACATTGATTTATCAAGCTTATCCCAACTGTCTTCCAGCCAGGATTCACAATCCTGGCTTTTTGTTTCTCTACATGCTCCAGCACACAGATACGGCTTTCAGAGTGGAAATCAATACATCTGCAGGACGCCTCTGGTGCTAGCAGAGTCCACGGCTTCTTTGATTAAGCTCTACTAAAGCATAATTATCTGGAACGCCTTGCCATTTCCTTGGCACTGCTCACACAGCTTTCCAACCAGGAAGCATTTTATCAGGGCATTAGAGCCCCACACAACACATGCTGGAGAGAGAAAATTACCATCCTCGGGACAAAGAAACGTTTATGTAACACGCAGCTCAGCAGCCGAGGGAAGGCAGCCCTGTGTCTGAGCCTGCCCCTGGTTCTGGGGCAGCTCCGGCTCCCCCCGGGGGCTCTGCCAGGGTCCAGGGCTCTGGGCTTGGCCGCTGCTTCTGGGCAGCCCCGGGGGGTGCAGGGGGCACCCGAACATCCCAGGAAGGGATGGATCTTCTGGGATGGATGTTCTGCTCAGGAAGGGATGGATCTTCTGGGACGAGCAGGGGTGGCTGCCCTGGCCCGTGGTGGGGCCAGCGTGTCCTGCCGTGGGGCTCAGCACCCGTCCCCAGCCCCCCCGGTTCCCGGGTGCTCCTGCCTGGTACCCCGGGCCTGCTGTGCTCTGTCGCTCCCATTCACGCAGCACGGTCATAGTAACGAAACAATTGCCAGCGTGACATTATCCTCTGGCAAGCCAGGCGCAGGCTTGCTCCAACAGGGAACAGAAGGAGAGCTGTCATGTTAACTTTTCAGCTGACTCCAGCCTCCCCCTTTCTCCTCCTTTCCAAGGCTGTGTGTAAAATCCGCCTCCTCTCCCTGCGCTGCCAGATGAAGCTGCTGCACAACACTTCTCTGGTTGTGCAAACCCCTGCGCTTCTCGGAGGGCTTGAGTCACCCAACGGCCGTGCAAAAGCCGAGGCAGAGGCTGAGTCAGGATGGGTGCCTGGTCCCCGTGGGCTTCAGAGGAGGTGGTTCAGTCCTACGGGGCTGCGCCACCTCAGAGCTGTTATTTTGGAAGATTTCTATCCCTGCAGAGTGGGCGATGCTGGCCGGGTGCCAACAGCCATATTTCAGCCCCTTCTTTCCTGTTCGGATGACAGGTACGATCAGAGCTCGAGACGTGGCTTGTTCTGTGACAAGGGGATGGAGGCTGATCAGTGGGCACGGGAGGGAAGACTTCCCTACAAAAAGTTCCTGCGGTTGCAGGACAGGGCGAGCACCGATCCTGCTGTGCTCTCGAGACCACCGGTACCTCACAGGTGTGAGGCTGTGTCCTGTGCTCCCAGGTGTGCTGAGGAAAGGCTTTCTGCAGGCCACCCCCAGCCCCTCTCCCAGCAGCGGTGCCCCGGCGTGGCTGGTGGCCGGGGGGCACGCAGGGCACGGGCAGCCGGATGGCACCAGACTTCGCTGGGGATGGCACCAGACTTCCCTGGGGATGGCACCAGCCCCACGTCCGCCTTGTCCCGTCCGGGAAGCGATTCTCCAGAGAGCAGGCTTTTCTCTACCGCAAGGATCTTCGGTTTGTTTTTCTTGGGTGAACAGCCCAGCCACCCGAGGAATGCCTGAAGGTCCTGGTGTTCCAGACCACGTGGGCTCACTTGGGAGAAAGGGAAATCACTGCCAGCACCTCTCTAAGGGCTTGTAGCGCTTCGTGGAAGCTGAGATGGGAGGATCTGACAGCCAAGCTCCAAACCACTGCTTCCAAGCAATGATGTTCTTAGGCTCCCTCGTATTGCCTGTCAAAGAGAGGAAAATAAAAGATGTTGTTCCTTGGCCCAGCCATCAGCCAGCCCGGGTCTGGTGCAGATAATCCAAGGCAGCTGCCAGCAGAGGGTTGGCACCCAGCAGGACCTGCGGTTCCCCAGCCCGAGCACCAGGAACATGCTCTGAGCCACATTCCTGCTCCCTCCAGGGAGCCTGCGGTGTTTTTTCTAATTTTTGGGAAATCATATTACTCTACTTTTGTTCAGAGGCTTTAAAGCAATTCTGCTCTATAGCTCAGTTCATCTGCTGCAGCTTCTGCAGTCTGGGCTGCCCGAATATGATTTATGAGAACTCTTAATGGTGAGCCACTCCAGCCTGCTCGGGGTTTAAGCTTTACTGAAAAGAGACACAAACAACTCTATAATCAGCAAAATGAACTAGCGGCCTTTTGCAGCTGTACCCCGCCACAGAAGGTGCACAGGGACTTCCTTCCTGCTGAGGTTCACTCATTTCTCGTGGGCACTCACTATGCGAGGCATCAAAAACCTGGGTGTCCTGGGGAGAGAGGGACCTACAGCCCAAAGCAAAACTCGGGGCTCACTCCAGGATGCTGGAAGAGAATTTGTAGTGCTGATTTTGCCTTTGTGGGTTTTTTCAAGATGACCAATACTAGTAGAGATAGTAAGTAATTAATGTATAATGGAAAAGGGGATACCCAGGATCTGGTTTTTGCAGCCTGCAATGTGCTGATGGTGAGATGCTGACAACAGCTCATGGAATTTGAGGTTTACTTGAGCTACTTCTCTTTCTTTCAGATCACACGGGCAATTACAGAAGGACAATTTGGCGGAGGCAGATCTGCCGTGTGCCACGGGCACANATCACACGGGCAATTACAGAAGGAGAATTTGGTGGATGACCCGGGGCTGAGCACAGCCCCCCGTGGGGCATCGAACCCTCCAGCTGTTTTCCTGCCCAGGTCCATCTGTGCCGGGCACCTTCCTCACGGCCCTGCAGCTGCGGAGGGCAGAGGCGGCCAGGAAGCGCAGGGAGGGCTCTGCATCCCAGCTCCTCCACTGCAGCCTTGTCCCTGGCCTTCGCTGGTTGTGTTTGCAAACATTTCCCGGGGTGGGCAGGTGGTTTTTAAAGTTCCTCGCTCAAGGGCTTGGGAAGCCGTTTTCTTTGTGCCAGGAGCTGGGTTTGTACACGAACGCTGGAATTGGACCCGAATAAGGCTGTCTCTGAGCCCTCTGCTATGAAACTTGCCCCAAAAGCAGCAGACAGGGCTGCTGGGTGTCTCTGTGGTGGGCACACCCCTGGCCGCAGCTGTGCTGGGGAGCTCCCTGCCCGTGCCCAGCTGCGGACCATGAGAGTCATCACTCACCAATCCCTGTCATCCAGGAGGAGCTTCCTAAGGCAAGAGACACTCTTTAAAAGGCTGAGGCAAGGGAGCTTTGTTTGCTCCCCAGTGGATGTCCAGTGCCTGGGCAACTCTGGGGTGGAGCTGGGTGAGCAGTAAAGGTCAGCCGTGGGATTGCTCTGGGGCTGCTCATCTCAGCTGCTGTGAGCCCACCCAGAAAGAGCTGGGCTCTGTGCCAGGTGGCCCTTGCACATCCAGGACAGCCAAAGAGGAACACCAGGAACCTGAGGATGATCTTCAGCAACCCCTGGTGAAGGTATGTGTGGCCAGCCAAGACAAGAATTGCACGAGAGCTGCTCGTGGAAAGGGAGAGTTCAGTCTGGTGTGTGAGGCTGGAAGATGCAACCAGCCCAGTTCAATAAACCATGGCTCCTGTTTGGGAGGATAGGTGCCTGCAGCAGGAGATAAGAAGGTCTGAGTAGAAGCTGCAGTTAATTAGCCCAGAGCAGCTGAGCCACTGCAGCACCTCGCTGCTGCTCCCAGGGCCCCTTGTCCGGCTGAGCTCAGGGAGCAGCTCCCGCGTGGCCGTGGGTGACCAGGGCCCCTTGTCCGGCTGAGCTCAGGGAGCAGCTCCCACGCATGGCCGTGGGTGACCAGGGCCCCTTGTTCGGCTGAGCTCAGGGAGCAGCTCCCGCGGGGCCGTGGGTGACCAGGGCCCCTCGTCCGGCTGAGCTCAGGGAGCCGCTCCCGCGTGGCCGTGGGTGGCCAGGGCCCTTTGTCCGGCTGCGCTCAGGGAGCAGCTCCCGCGGGGCCGTGGGTGACCAGGGCCCCTCGTCCGGCTGAGCTCAGGGAGCCGCTCCCGCGTGGCCGTGGGTGACCAGGGCCTGCCGGGGATGCTGGTGGCATTGCCAGCAGCCTGGTCCTGCTGGCCCCTCGGGAACCCTCCTCTCCAGGACAGCCCAAGCCCGCTGAAGCTGTTCCTGCCTTTCTTCAGAGTGTGCCTTTTAGAAGCTGTTTCTGTCCCTTCCCTTGACCACAGTGCTCGGCCAAGCATCGTTTTAGGGAACATTAGGTTGTGTTTGGGATATTCAGTGCTTTAGCAGTTTCCTTCTTGACCTTTTCTCGACCCTTTTCTCTTGGGTGAGTGTTATGCAGGAAGAAATTGCCATTCCCCTTTTTACAATTTCTCTATCTGAAAACACAGTAAATGGCAGCAAGCTCTGGTAATTCTTGTTAAAAGCCCTGGAGTCCTGAAGTGAGCCCTCAGATAACAGATTGAAAAGACAACAATTAGAGGAGAAGAGAGAGGGACAAAAGGGATGTAAACAAGTTCCCTGCTGCAAAAGCCAGAGCAGCCAGTGAAAGCACGGGGCATGCAGGCACAGGAGCACGCGTGCAAGAGGCTGGAGCTTTCTGGATGTTTTTGAAATATAGGCTTAATAAATATTAGAAATCATCTTTAGCCACATGCTAGGTTTCTCCACTCTCCATGTTATTTTTTGACATTGGATCTTGGCCCAGATCCTTCATTCAAAGCAAGACAAACTCTCCTAATCCTTGTTTATAGCTTGGGAGAGACAGCACTTTGTGGTGGTTATGTTTGTGAGGGATTATTGGTTTGGTCTGTGTGCTTTCAAATACTGTTCTTTGCTCATTACAGGCAGCCAGGGATGATTACAGCAATGAGAATGCTCACAGCAACTAATTCCAATGTCTTTCCGTTTGCCAGTGGTTAACTTTCCCATAGCCAAGTAAAAATCTTTGAAGGAGAACCAAGAAGTGTTTTACAGTTCCATGCAATAGCAAAAACTCCCAGCAGCTGAAGCTACAGAGGACGTTTTAGACAGAAATGTTGATTTTCTTGGGGCCCCCTACAGCATCTGCTGACACCTGTGGGTGCCCCTGGGCCTGCTGACACTGGTGGGGGAGTCGTGGGGTGTCCCTGGCCAGCAGCTGTTCCTCGGCTCCTCGTGCCCTGGGTGTTGGTGCCCTGTTTCAAACACTGCGTCTCCTTCTGCTTCCTCGGGTAGTTCCCATCCCTGTACCACTTAATATCCATAGACTGTGACACCTTTGGGACAGCCCTGGGGAGCAAACGGAGGGAGGGACGTGGGGACCCACCTGGCTGAGCCACTCTTCTCCTCAGGGTTTGTAAAGCTCTGCTTGTGCCACAGCAGCTCAACACACGGGGATTGCAAAATAATTCTGTGGGTCTGGAAGAAAACAGAACCCGTTTCTGCCCTTAGAGTCCCTTTTTTCTGTCAGTGTCTGAGTTCATGGGCTCTGACCACTAGGCCAGACCTGGGCAAGGAAGGGACAGAACCTGGTGTATTATGGCAAAAATATGTTCTTTTTCAGAGGTGAAACTCTGTACTCCTGAAAGTCTTGGAGGTCTGGTTTTGCCACTTGTTTTGGAAGAGGCTTTGAGCATTTAAATGGCGCACGTGGGCAGTTTTGCAGAGGGTAGGAAACCAGCAGTGCCACACAATGTCACACGTGGTTCTGGGCACGGGCGTTGTCCCCCCGGCCTTTCCTCAGGAGGCTTGAGGGACTGGGCATCCCGGTGGGCACCGAGCTGGGCACGACCCGCAGTACAAAGGCGGGTTAACCAGTTTGTTGTGTCATCCAGCTGGGAGCAGAGGCAGGGCTGAGTCCCGTGGAAATCCTTTCATGCAAGGACTGAGCTTTTGTATTGATTTTGGAAAGCACCAGTTAGTATAGGAATAATAGCTGGGTGTTTATTCTTAAAAAGGCCAGACTGTTCTGCCAGGAAAAGTAGGATTTGTAACAGCCTTGAGATATTTTTCTCGTTTTGTTCACAGTATAAATGATACTTGAATTAATATTCATGTTGGAATAAAATCTGAGGCAGCCTTGGTAGTAAACCAGTAAACAATGCAAGGAAAAATGGCTTTTTATGGTTGCATAAAGATGCAAAATGACAGGGGGATTGGGAACTTGTTTTCTTCTGTCACATCTCCCAAGAAAGCAGAGCAATAGTCCTGCGCCTGTTTGGCTGTGCCTTTGCCCAGGGCCGTGAGCCACCCTCGCAGGGCACGGGCCGTTCCAGGGAGAGCCGGGCGTGGGGCGGCCGAAGGCTGGGAGCAGCTGTGCCAGGGCACTGGTGGGACTGACAGACCGTGGGCCTGCGCTGCTGGAGGGTGTGGGAGGATCTGCTGGGACACGGGGACCGGTCCCTGCACTGCCCGGCCGCGCTGGGTGCTGCGGAGCCGCGGCCTGGCCTTTGCTGCCTCGCGTTTGAGGGTTTCCTCTCTCCTTTCCTCCCGAATCAGCAACATCACACCAGGAAGTGTCCCTGCTTTATTTTAGCAACCTGGGGAATTGCTGGGAGGTTCCCCCAGCTGGCAGGCACTGCTAGCTATCAACCAAGTTGATGAGTGCCCGCCTCTCATTCCGTTGTCCAAAACTAAGGGATGCACCCAGATTAATTACAACAGAGCTAGCTCTTTTGTGCAGAGCAAACAGCCCTTCGAGCTTTGCATTTGCTGTTGAAGCGAGTCCTCACCAGGGAAGGCATTTTACAGCAACTAATGCAAGCTGAACGGGGATTGTTCTTCCCACTGGTCAGTAACTATCACAAACTACTGCAGCAGCTTGTTGTTGTGGTTATCCTACTTTCTTCAGGTAGTTATGATGCACTCACAGAACCCCAGATTGGTTTGGGTTGGAAAGGACCTTAAAGCCCATCCCCTGCCACGGGCAGGGACACCTTCCACTGCCCCAGGTGGCTCCAACCTGGCCTTGGACACTGCCAGGGACCCCAGGGCAGCCACAGCTGCTCTGGCAACCTGTTAAACCTGTTATCGCTCCTTCCTGTGACTCCTGAGCACCTTCTGGATGTGCAGTAAGTGAGCAACTGGCCCAAGGCCATCTGTTCCCTCAGCTGCTCAGAGGAGAAATCAGCTCGTGAATTCCAGTATTACTGCTTGTGTTCTCAGATTGTGCCAATGGAAGCAAGGGCAGGGAGACAAAAAAAAAGTGATGGAGGAGGTTTGTTCTGAAGGATATTATCCTGCTTGTCCTCTACACTTTTTTGGGTTAATGAAGATGGCCATATGCAATTTTAGATTGGGAAAGATGACGTGGAGGACTGGGAGGAATAGGCAGTTCCCTGTTTTCCCATCTCTATTTGTTCACCCTGAAGGATCTCTTTATGAGGTGGAACTGGGCTAGGAACAAGAGTCCAGGGCTATGCCATCTGTGCACAGCTCTCATGGGATTCAGATTGTTTTGCTCATTCACGAAGTTAAGAACTACCCAAACCCCTGCCTTTTTTCTTGCTTCTGCATTGAGGTATCGCCCCAGTGCCTCGTTCTTTCTTCCTTGCACTTGGGAGCCAACTAACATACCCCCAGGAAAAAAATGGAAATAAAAATTGCAGCCTAGATGAATCTACTCATACAGCTAATAAAAGATCTGGTTGCTGCTTTTTGATCTGCTTTGAAGAAGAAGAAGAAGTTTATGGACAGTGAAGGAGTTTGTCATGTGGCCACATGAGAAACCTCCAGAGCCCTTACGGAGAGGAAGCAGACGAAGACACTGGTGCTTGTGCTGGGCATTATTAGACACTCAGGCAAGGTGTAGGATGGAGCCAGTTCTGCTCCACAGAAACCTGACGAGGGGTTTCATGGGTGCACTGGCAGGCTCAGCCAAAAGCCACACTCGCCATTAATTCCAGTTTGTAAACTCCAGAGCTGCTGCACACTGTGCTGGAGATGCAGCCATGGAACAAAGCTGCTTCGGGGGCTTCAAGGAAAGTAGCAATGGCAAGAACAGCAGAAAACAGCTGTAGCTGCCAGGAAATGATAAAGCATCAACATCAAGATGCATCACAGCGCAAAAGTCAGTTGCTCGATAACTTCTTTGGCACATGCAGCGAGTGGCTAAGTAGCTGGAGAGGTGCCACCCCAACGCCGTCCCTGGAAGTGGCTGTCAGCAGCTCAGTGAGCATCGCTCTGCTCAGCGAGGTCACGGGCGCACTCGGGCGCTGCTGCAGTGGCAGCTCTGGGATGTTGTGCTTTTGGGGTGGGGACCAGCCTGTGTGGGAGGCTGGGACACCCTGGGGCGCGGGGGCTGTGGGTTGGGACCTGGGGACCGGCGCAGGTGCCACTGCCGGGGAGCAGCCGGTGCCCGAGCCCAGGTGGGTTCTGCACCACCACTTGGGTCTTCAGCTGCGCCCAGACTGGGGGGCACCTGCGGGCCGGGGGCTGAGAGAGGGGGGCATTTCCAGCGCGGAATGTCTGTGCTTGCAGAGCTCCTGAGCTTTAGGGATGTTACCGGTGCCCTCGGCTGCAGTGTCCCGCTGGGTCAGTACCAGTGGGATTGCCCCGTGTGCCTGAAGGGCCGTGGTGCGCTGGGATGCTTCCGTAACCTGGTTCTTGGTTCCCAGGTCTTGGATTCCAGACCAGGAGGTGGGAGCTCTGCACTTCAGGGATGGTGCTGACAGGCTTCTGCAGTACAAGAGCTTAAACTTCCAAACAAAACTGTGCCATAAAGGACAGTGAGATCTACCCCAAAATCCAAATGCCTCATTCCTGCCCCTGTGGATGTGGTCTCTGGGAGCTGGCTTTAGCAGCGACCCCTTTGTGTGGTTGTGGCAGAATATTCTCACCATCACCGCGGGGCAGGGAGGCAACATCCTCTCCTGCTGCCCTTCAGCACCTCGGTGTAAAGTTATTGTTGCTAAACAGGGTGAGGAAAGGCTTCCTTCAGGACCCTCAGGGAAAGAACCCCTGGGGTTTGGGTGGGGGCAAACAAAGCAAATTTTTCCTTCATGGCAGATGTTCATATAACTGCTCTGAAATTTGCTTATTTTCATCCTATGGGATTTCCAGTTTCAGAATTAATTCCCCAGTGTGCAGTCTAGGTTGTCAGAAACTGGGATAGAAGAAAAACACAGCTAGGATTTCTGATGGGGGAGAAAACCCTACTGACTACTGAAAAACTGACTGCCAGTGCTGCCTAGTCTGCTCAGAGTTAATATTTTTTTCACCTTATTTCCTCAGAAATATGACTGTTATTTTTTCCCCTGGTTTCATGAAACCAATTTGCATCTGAGATGCATTTTCTGGGACCTCGGCAGTGATGGGACTGGCATTGCCTCTCTAAACAGAGCACCATATGCTTCCTTCTGTGTGTGTTTGCTGCCTGCAAAACCCTCCCGGATAATCTCCCCGGCTGAGTACATGACAAAGTACCAGAAAGGCGTTAGCACACAAACGCTGACACTCCTACAAAAGGGGAGAAGTGATAAATGCTTTCCTGTGTAAAGAAAGAGATAAGGATGTATTTTGGGAACCAAGCTGACGGTTGCAATACCTGCGAGTATTTTTAAATTGAGATCAGGGATGTAAGGAAAGGTAGATAGAGGCTATCATTAAATCTGCATTGGTTTATTTGAAAAACAAACACTGTATGTTACTTTCAAAGTGTCTCTTATCAGAGATGCAAAGGAATTGCATTGGGGTTTTCAAATGCATCTGAAGATGAAGGGCCTTATTTCCTTTCACGTGAACTTAGCAAGAGTAACTCCCAGATCAAACCTGGGGCTTTTCCTTTCAGAAGTGGAAATTCTTGTTTTTCAGTCAAGCAGTAACAATGCAAATAACAATACGAATTTCAGAGAATACGCATTATTCGGCCATGCAGGAGAAATCCATCACATCTGAGAAATGGCTTAGTAAGAAAAGTCTTGCTTTTCAGAAAACGGGCCTGGCTGTGTTGGTCCCAGCTCTTCTGTGGTTTCAGGATTGTCTGTCCTTTTGGGAGTGCTGTGCGGATTTGGTGATGTTTGTCTGGATCTCCCGCCTGCCAACACTGGCTGGAAATGAGATGTAAGTAAACATTTTGATCAGCTTTGGTTTAAACGGAGCAGCTGCTGCAGGGACACTCTCCCTGCAGCCCCTGGCCAGGACGGGGACAGCTGCTCCATCTGACACCGGGGGCTCTGCTCCTGGCCCGCAGACTCGGGCACGCTTCTCCGTGAGTCCTGGGAAGCGTTTATGGTGGCTACCAACACGAGTGCAAACGGTGTCCCGCTCTGCCCACCCGCTCCCAGCCCCTCCTGCCTCCGCTCCCGGCTGCCCGGGAGGGTTGGGGGACCGCTGAGCAGTGGGAACATTGCTCCAGGGTCCGCGCTGCAGCAGCAAATGATGATAAATTACCGCCTGTGCCCCCACTGGGAAGGTTTCGCAATGATCATTAACCCTCAGAAAATCTCGTGCTTCCCGTGGAGGGTTAATGATCGCACTCCAAGCTCCCAGGGAAGTCACGGGCTGGGCTGTCACCGGCAGCAGGGGGGAAAGGCTCCTCGCAGGAGGTGTTATTACTTTGTCAAATCTGCAGAAGGAGTAAGCATCACCTGAATTTTGGCAGACAGCCACGAAGAGCAGGTCGGTGTTAATCTCCATGGGCAGCAGGTAGGGCTGCATAGGTGTTGCTGCTCTTCTGGCTGGTCAGTCCTTTGCTAATTATCAAAGCACGGAGACTTCCCTCCCTCGTTCGTTCTGCTCGGCCTCTCCCCATCAGCATCGTTTATCTCTTACAGAGGCACTCCCCGTGCCTGCTAAGAGCAATGGCCGCACTTTTACATTTGTAATCCGTGGGCTCTCGCTTCCAATTTGCCTCCTGCCGCCGCTCATTACGGCAGGCTGTGTTTGTAGGAGCAGTCCAAGGTAAAGCTGCCCTCCAGCTCTTCCCTGGAGCCGGCGGCCTCATTGCTAGCAACCTGCTTCTGTAGGGTCCGGCACCCCTCTGCCGAGCTGCCCCCGCCTCGGACTTGCTGTGGATTACCTGCGGACAGAGGTGTTGTGGAATCACGGAATTGTTTAGGTGGGAAATCCCTCTAACACCGCCGGGTCCAACTGTTCCCCAGTTCCGCCAAAGCCACCACTAATCCATGTCCCCAGGTGCCGCATCTACACATCTACAGCTGTCTGTTCAATCCCTCCAGGGATGGGGACTCCATCACTGCCCTGGGCAGCCGTGCCAGGGCTAGGCTGCTCTTTCCATGAAGGAAATTCTCCTAACGTCGGATTGAAGTTGTCCATCTGTGCCTGCTCGGGGGCACTGATGGGATCACCCTGGTAACCTGAACAGCTTGGCCCAGCACAGGCAGCTCCGATCGCCAGGGAGCCAAAAGTCTGTGCTGCACCGCGAGTTCTGGTGGGCAGAGGAAACAGCTGCCGTGTGAGAACGGAAAACGGAGTGGGAACATCGTTTCGGAATGCTCCCATGGCTCCTGTGCCTTGACAACGGCGTTTTCCCCCCCGGCCGCTGCCAGCCCCGCGCAGGCGGCGCTGCCCGGCTGCGGCCCCGCTCTCTGCAGATCCCCCGCAGCAACGGGGCCGGGAACGGCCTCGTGCTCCTGCAACGGGAGCATCATAGCTGCGAGGAGAGCAGCAGCCAGGCGAGAGCTGCCGTGTTCTTAGAAGCAGACAATTATGTGAGATGCTCCTGTTTCCGTCAAAGACGGCAGCAGCTTAGCCAGCAGCCGTAAAACTTCTTCAGTTCAGAAGTTGCTTCATTAGTGAATAGCCCCAAAACCTGCCTGAGAAGGAAGTAATTTGGGCTTCAGACGAAGTTCAAGTAATTTGATATAGTTTCATTTTGAAATTAATTTTATTGTAATTTTGAAAGGGTCAAGATGCACAGAATTACCCAAGTACAACTTTCTTGAAATCAAACACTCTGGAGAGTTTAAACAGGGGTTTTGCAAACAGTTACAACAATTCTGTTGTCTGTAAGCACCAGGCATACTAATGAGGCAAAAATTCCCTGAAATAACAGCTTGATCTAACTTAAAACTTCCAAATTCTGAGGGTGTGGAGAGTAATCTGCCCTGAGCGCAGAGGGTGTGGGTAAGTGGCTCTGCTGTGCAGTGCCAGTGTGGGGAGCAGGGGAGTTTCTGCTGCCCCTGTCCCCTCCAGGGAGCCCTGCCCAGCTTCTGCCCGGAGCTGGCCCTGGAAGAGGACTGGCTGCAGAGCCCCAGGCCAGAGCGGAGTGCAGAGGTTTGGGATGCAGGTCTCAGTACTTCTGCTCCCCAGAACACGCCAGCCTCCAGAAGCCGAAAAGCTGGGAAGAGAGAAGGGTTCTTCTGCTGCCTTAAACCTTTGCAAAGCTTTTTGTCTTTCCTTCTGTGCCACAGAGTGATGGTGAGTAAATAGCCCTACGAAGCTGTAAGTGCCGTGCAAGGCACCGGCTGCCCAAACGGATCTGTCCCCCCGACACGTCCCTTCCCTGCAGGGAGCTGCCAAGTGCCTGGGGAGCGATTGTGGATTCTGCTGCCAGCTGATGGCCCTGGCTCTGCCTGCATGAGGACACTTCTGGGATCCAGCCCAAACCCTCATCCACGGGAGCACAGGCATGCTGTCGGTGTTGGGACGGGTGGGCTGGGGCAGGACGATGTTCTGTGTGTCACCCTGCTGTAGAGCGGCAGCAGCAGCACCTGCACTCCTTGCCCTGTCCCAGGCGAGTGCCATTCCTCGGGGAGCAGAGGTGTCCTGCTAACTACAGCCTCTCCATGTGAGGTGTCGTGAAGTGGTGACATGGGGACAATGAGGACCCCACTGATGGCATTTTCTATCCTAGTTTTGGGTTTCTTACAGCTGCTTTGGTGCTCATCTCCTCCTTAAAGCTGACCTTTCTTCTCCAGGCTTCTCTATCTGTTTTTCTGATGGTGCTTGTCTGATTGAGCTGTTGCTCTCTAATGTCAGCAGGAAAAAGAGAAAACTATTGGAGGAGCCCTTCCATGTCTTGCCTGCTTGAAGCCCCCGGAAGCCCCAGTCAGTGCATTTGTTTTGTTATGGTCTTTCATCAAGGGTTGGTTTTGTAGGGATGTATTTTGCTTGGCGTCCTTGATTCCACTGTTTTGGTCTCTGGGTCACTGTGCTGCTGTTGGGATGCTGTTGGAAGCACAGGGAGGCGTCTTTGGGAGCGTGCAGGGCTCCACTGGGATGTGCTTGGGGATGGGGTGTGCTAAATCTGCCCCTTGGCACAGCCAGCACAGGGCTGCAGCCCCTCAGTCCTCGGAGCATTTATCCAAGGACAGACATGAGTCACGGTCGCTTCCTCTCGGCACAAGGACACTTAGGAAGATAATAGGTGGGAAAAATAACAGTTGATCCTGAGGCTGAAACTGGAAGCTGTTTCTGAATATAAATTAGAATGTGACCTCAAACTGTCCTGGTTCCTGTCTGCTTGGCAGCGTCTCTCCTTGCCTGAGTCCAGCCTTTATTTTTGCTTTGTCCCTCTGTCACTTCCATATTGGAACACTCTTATTTGTCCTGTGGCTGGCACAAACCTGTGCTTACACGTGCAAGGCAATGCAGCCTGTCTGGAAACGGGTGCTCTCCATCCCGCTGGGTGGTGACGGGAGAATCCCATGTTGGTTCTGCAGGGCTTGGCTGCGGGCTTCCCTCTGTTTTCCATGGGCGCGGCCAGCCCGTTCCTGCAGTGAGTCCCCAGAATCTCTCCCAAGGCAGAGCAGACAGAACTTTTCACGGTCCGGTCGTGCCAGAATGGAGAGGCCGTACCCGTGTGTCGGCTCCCTGCAGGTGCAGCCGTTCCCTGGCGCTGCCTGCGGGGCTGGAGCCCGGCTGGGAGGGCACGGGGGGCTGGCGGTGCCCAGCACGAGGCTCTGCTTGGTCCCACGGACCGCGGGGGAGGCACTGCAGAGGTGGAGGGGAGCCGCAGGGCTGGCTCAGGCTCCCTGGCCAGGCTGGGCCCGCTGTTTGCCGCGAGGCCGCGGCGCCAAGGCGGCGTCACCGCGGAGCCGCGGCCGTTCCTCGTGTCGGCGGTGCGTGGGAGCGGAGCCAGCTCCCCCGCTGTCGCTGCGGATCAGCAGGGATTCCCGCGGGCTCGCCGTGCTGGTGCGGTACGAGCGGAGTGTCAGTGCAATCAAACAGTCACCATGGCCCTGCTTAATCAGAGTGTACAGTTTATTTTGTTCGTAGTAAATTTGCTATGATCTAGGTCAGTGCTTGCGACACCAAATTCCCCTTCCAGAGTTGTTTGTTAAGCTTTAAAACCCCCACAAAATCAGAACGTACAAGGGCTTTCAGGCTCCCAGAGTCTATAGAGCGGTCCTTGCTGGGTTTTGGCACTCGGCTCTCCAGGGGAAAAGTTTGGATTCCTTTTTCTGGCTTACACTCACTGTCCTTTGCTCTGCCAAGCTCAGAGTACCAAATTTGCTTTTCCCCCCACAATTTCATTAATCATGAACTAGCTTTTCTTTCAAATAAGAGAGATGCGAGGAGAGCTGTGGTCAATAAGCACAGGCCAAAGGAGTAACTAGGAATATTGATTGGGAATGAAGGCCTGATGTAATAAACTGCTGTCTGGAAGGAAGGCTAAATGAACACGGAGGGCCCGGCTTGCTCTTCTCACAGGCTTTCAGAATGGAGTAAGAAATGATTTATTTTTCTTTTTTTTTCCTTTTTCTTTGGAATTGAATCACTTTGTGGTAATAAATTACCAAATTTTCTGTCATTGCAATGCTCCATCCTCCAAAAGTAGGACTTGGCATTTTTTTTCCTCCCTCAGGCTTTGTTCAGAGCACCAGCCTGGTGTGCTCATGTGCTGCCGTTTGTCCTCGCCTACTTTCATCCTAATTTGATGTGTCACCATAAAAATGGGGTGACTGAACAGCTTCGGTTCTTGGCAAACTGGATTTAATGGACTTGGTGAGGAAAGCCAGCAGTAAAATTTGTTTCCTTCAGCAAGACTCGGCGTGGCCCCCGGTTTGTCAGGTTGGATTCCTCAGGGCTGTGTCACGTCGAGGGACGCTGTGGGACACCGGGACAGGGCCGGGCCGCTCCCGTGGCTTCCTCTGGCCCGGCTCAGCTCTCTGCAAGGACCTCTGTCCTCAGGAGACTCTGGGAGCTGCGCTGGTTAGTCCGGAGAAGGCTGAGGGGACATCCATCAGTCCACACAAACATCTCCCAGGGGTGTCAGGGATGGTGCCAGACTCTGTTCAGTGGTGCCAGCGACAGCACAAGGAGCAATAAACTCAAACACACCGAGTTCCACCTCAACGTGAGGCAGAACTTCCTTCCACGGAGGGTGGCAGGCACTGGAACAGCTGCCCAGGGAGGGCTGGAGTTTGCCTGTGATGCAGTAACAGGTCCTGCAGTCACCAGTGCTCTCTGCACACCCACACCCTGCCCTGAGACAGCCCAGGGCCAGCACCCAGGGGATGGTTGCTTACTACTATTATTATTATTATTAAATTTTCTGTCTGTTTGAGCAATGTTTCCAAAAAGGTGTCGTGGCAGTGAGATACCATCTCAAATTCCTATGGTTTCCCTATTTTTCTGCAAAACCATGGAGCACCTTTTTTGCTAATGAGTGTTATGAATAATTAAAAATTGCAGCTCTCAAAAGAGGCAAGCGGAGCAGAGGGAGAAAGCCTCTCTCCTTGCTTCCTCAGCATAGAAGTGCCAGAGCTTTGCTGTCCATCTGCCTGCTCTTCTACAGGAAAGATTTTAAGGGCTCATGAGCAGAGTTTCAGGAGCCATCTGAGTCAGAGCACTGGGGGCCTCCATTACTGGTGTGTTCTCAGGGCTGATCTATTATTACAGCCTCTTGCACTTTGTGCAAACCAATTAAAATGAATAAGTGTACTCTGATCTAATATCCAAGTCACTTTTTGGCACACAATCATTCATCATAAATGCACATAGAACTAGAATTCAATTAATCAGCTCATACAAAGAGCCTGTCTCTTGCTATTTTTTCCTAATACATTTTTTTACTTTGAATAAAAATGTAATTGTCAGTGCAAAATATCAAACCAGAGCCACATAACAAATAACTATGGATTTGTAATTAAGCCCAATAAAGCCTAAGATGGAGTATAAAAGGCAGAGAGCTAAAATCCAATTAAAACTTATTATGAGAAATACAATGCCAGGATTTTTTCCAGGCAGAGAGCAGCATACTCTGGTCTGTAAGAGAACACTGTTATTGGATTTGATAATGAAACCCGAGGTCTGGTTCCGTGAGCATGGAGCGAGCAGCAAACGGCAGGAGGAGGCAGGGGCAGAGGAGGGAGGCTGAAGGGCTCCCTGCAGCTGCCTGCAGCTGTAATCAGAGCCCGGCTCCGGCCATCTCCCTCCTCCGGGGCTCGGAGGCAACAAGCGATTGATTCTGGTTGCCTTGGCTGGAGCTGATCTCGCTGGGGTTTGTGTCCAGGTGAGGAGAGAGGCTCATCTTCCACTAGGGCAGGACACCCAGAGAGGGACACGAGGGCTGGGCCGGCAGGGGACACCGGCAGGGACAAGGACAGGGACAAGGACAGGGTGGCAGCTCCTCGTGATCAGAGTTTGATCCCCAGCCCTCACTGCCAGCATCCTTCATCCTCCTGCCGTGCCTGGCCGGGGCGTCGGGGCTGGGAAGGGATCCGCACCATCGCTGCTGCCTCTGGGGAAGGAGGAAAATAAGAAACCTTCAACCTTGTCTGTGACTGACTTCACACACTGGCCTGACTAATCGTTATTTCTCAAACAGAAATGGTTACAAATATAAATTCGTTGGTGAGGTCGTTTTTCTTTCACTTTTTTTCCCAGTCACAAAGCTTCTTAGACGTGGAAAATAAATGTGCGAAGTTAGCCTAGTCTGAAAACAACTGGGCTTTGTGCTTAAAATGGGGGAAAAAAATAGATTAGAGCTCTCTTCCCAGAATTCTCATTGTTCCAAAATAACTGTAATTATTCCCTTTTTCTTTTTTATTATGGAGTTCTTCCATTGTGTAACACGTAATTCTCTTAACTAGCAGAATATTCCTGGCCTTGCATTTTATTCTGACCCTACCCTGTTTAAAAAGTATGATTATAGGTACAACTCCCATGTGCCTATTTTATGTCTTTGTAGCATTAATGGTCTGTTGAATAATACCCAACTGCATTGTTTATCCCTTTCATTTTTGCTAACGGCTGTCACGCTTTGCAGCTCGGTGTTTCTTCCTCTCTGTGACTCTCGTGTGGATCAGCCTGGGCAAAGCTGAGGGCGGAGAACGAGACGGAGCTGGGAGCCAGCATCTCCCCTCCCTGTGGTTAATGCTTGTCCTGCTGCTTCCAGACCCGGGCATCCTCCATTTCCATGGCTTTCTATTCCCACTGCCATGACAAGCAGCGTCCCAGCCCCCAGGAGACCCCTGTGCAGCCCCAGGAGCCCTCCAGGACCAGGCACCAGCATGAGGGAGCCCTCAGGACACTGGTGGGTGCAACCCACTCCTTGCTGTCCTCCAAGGAAAGTGGGGTGGAGCGTCCCCCAACACAGCTGCGCCCCTGAAATGTCTGTCGTGAAGCCTGGGAAAGCTGGCGTGTTTTGCAGAAAAAAATCCCTCTTGTTCTCAGTAAAGTGACTTTCAGAAGCGCCCAAGACATTGTGACCAAACTTGGTGAGGCGAACAGGTCGGAGCCCAGAAGGTGCTGTTCCTGTGAGCAGCTGGGGCTCGGGCTCAGGGAGCGGGCACGGAACAGGCAAACCTGCCCCAGGCGCTGTTCCTGCAGCCTCAGCTCCGGGGTGCTGCTCCCAGCCTGGCACAGGGAG
>VWPU01014262.1:0-16188 GCA_013398955.1 Callaeas wilsoni | reverse complement strand
CAGGCAAACCTGGCCCAGGCGGTGTTCCTGCAGCCTCAGCTCCGGGGTGCTGCTCCCAGCCGGGCTCAGGGAGGGGGCACGCGCACGGAGCAGGCAAACCTGGCCCAGGCGGTCTTCCTGCAGCCTCAGCTCCAGGGCGCTGCTCCCAGCCGGGCTCAGGGAGGGGGCACGCGCACGGAGCAGGCAAACCTGGCCCAGGCGGTCTTCCTGCAGCCTCAGCTCCAGGGCGCTGCTCCCAGCCGGGCTCAGGGAGGGGGCACGCGCACGGAGCAGGCAAACCTGGCCCAGGCGGTCTTCCTGCAGCCTCAGCTCCAGGGCGCTGCTCCCAGCCGGGCTCAGGGAGGGGGCACGCGCACGGAGCAGGCAAACCTGGCCCAGGCGGTCTTCCTGCAGCCTCAGCTCCAGGGCGCTGCTCCCAGCCGGGCTCAGGGATGGACTGAACAGGACGAGCTGCTGCCCTCGGCTTCACCCGCTCTCCTCCACGTCTGGGGTGTCCGACACCCCCTGGACTTCGCCCCTCACCGCTCGGCTCCACTTGGGCACTTCATGGGGAAGCGGCACTTCATGGGGAAGTTGGGTAAGGCAAAAGGCATTCATGGGTTAAATACTGAAATCTGCAGCCAAAATTGGAGACTTTTTTCAAAACAGCTCTTCCGTGCCTCTGAGTGTCTGAAGTGGTTCTGAGCTCTGGGGGAAGTGCAGCCGCTCCCGGGGTGACCCCGGAGCACACACGAAAGGATGAACAGTCACGGACACATGGATGGCTGCAGCTGGCCCCAGCTACCAGCAGCTCCTAGGAAATCCTTGATTACTGTTCACTTATAGGATAATCTCTCCTTCTTTTTCAGCTTCTATTAGCAACAACTGTAGCAAAGCAATAGGGGAATGCGGTGACTTCTCACCTGATGGAGAGTAAGAGACAAAAGGCACCTGAAATCAGAGAGGGAACGAGATCTCAGCTTGTGTGGCTGAACTCGAGATGGGAAGAAGACACTCTCTTTGAGTAATTTGGTAATTTTTGTATTGAAACAAAATACTGAGCAGTCAGCCTAGGAACTGTCAAACACAGTTATTTAACATAAGAGGTAAATAACAAGTATTAAAGTTGTCTGGTGGAGACAGCAGCAAGCAGTAACTCTTGGGTAGAGATTGAATCCCAGCATTCAGCTGTTTGTGCCTAACAGCCACATCCACCCCGAAGTGTCTTCTGCCATCTATTAATTCACTTGCCACACACCTCCTGTCTCCGAGTTCTGACCCTCGTTTAGTAGCTCTGACCTCAGCCCGTTGCCCTGGTAGTTAATAATGTCCCTGTGCAGGTGCTGGTGACGTGTGATCCATCCTGGCTCCGCAGGCTCTTCGTTAACAATTAACAGCATTAACAACACTCTCCATATCATGTCAGCAGCTCGCTCATCACTGTGGGGCTGTGAGGGGCTGTAATTGGAACCATCTGTCTGAAGGCTTCTGTTCTCTCCAGCTTGCTGGTGGAGCTGTCGTCTCCTGCTCTTGCTCAAGCAGAGCTCGTGGAGAAGAATTCCTTCCCAACATCCCATCCATCCCTGCCCTCTGGCAGTGGGAAGTCACTCCCTGTGTCCTGGCCCTCCAGGCCCTTGTCCAAAGTCCCTCTTCACCTCTTTTGGAGCCCCTTTACACACCAGAAGGGGCTCTGAGGTCGCTCTGGAGCCTCTTCTTTCCCAGGAGATGCCCCAGCTCTCCCAGCCCGGCTCCGTGGGACGAGTGTTTGGTGTTCAGCAGTGACTCCATCGGGCTGAATCCGGTGACTCCCACGCTGGGAAGTGTGGATTGTCCCAGCCAGGCCAAGGAGGTGACAGGCAGGTGCCTGTCTGAGGGGCTGTTATGACCGTGCAGGTGACTCTTCCTTCGATTGGTTGTACCACTGGAAACAAAAAGTTGGCTTAGATGGAATCCTCTTCTCGAGTCTTTTCGGGATAGAAGGAAGAGCTCTCCTCCCTCCTCACAGGGACCAAAGGCTTTCTGAGGGAAGTCCAAAGCTGCTCACGGAGCGCCCGTGGGTGGGGAATGGCTGCTGGGAAACGTTGGTGGCCTCGGCAAGTTGGGCAGGACACCGGGGGATGCTCTGCCCTCCCTTGGGAGAACCACTGTGGCTTCAGCCCCAGGCAGCTCCCAGAGCCGGCGCTGCCAGAGCGGAGCTCCCCTGAACCCTGCGGAATTATGCATGCGAGCTGCTTCTGAAATTAGCTGCACATGTTTATATTAACATGCAAATAAAGCAGCTTCGAATAAACCAAAATATGAAAATGTCTCTTCATTAGGTTCGGGTTTATGGCATAATTGATTTGGGGGGGTGCAAGGCTCTGATTACCTTCCTGACGCTGAAGGGATCTGCAACAATTCCACTGATAACAAACCATTAAACATATTCTATTAAATTACTGGTAATTCTGAAATAGCTCAATATTGCACATGGGTTCATTTAAATTTTATGTAAATTCTATCCCTGATTTTGCAAAGTCTTAATAGTTTAACAGCAGATTAGGCTAAATTATTTTAATTTAATTTTATGTGAATCTTTTCCTTCTGCCTTTAAGGAACCCATTCATAAAGGTTTTTCTTTCAGACGTTGTGCACAGAGAGAACTGGGTACTGGTGCCAGCTCTTCCAGCTTCACTGTGGGCCACCATGCCCACTTGGATTTGAAATCCGAGTAAATCCAAATTTTGCTCATTTCATGTGGGATGTTCAAACCGGGAAGGAAATACTGAGTTTGGACATAGAAATAGAGGAGAGCAAAGGAAGCATCAAATTTGGGAACACTTTTTCCAGAGAGTCAATACCCTGAGAGTTTGGGCCATTTTTTATCTTCATCAGGTGGATTTTTCCATTGTTGAGATCTGGATCAGAGTTCCTTACCTATTGTTTAGGTGACGTGCTGGGTTTGCACTGTTTCTCACTGACCGCTTGCTCAGAAACAGCGTCCAGACTGCTCCTGAAGGTTGGTGTTGCCAGGATCCGTATCCACGGGCTCCATCTGACGTTCCCTCGTGGCCCCTGGCAGCCCTGGCATCCGGAGCAGACACCAGAGCCGTGCGCCCACGAGGCAGCAGTGGCAGCGCAGCCCCTGCTGTGACACCCCGTGGAGCCCTGGGACAGGGACAGGGGGCATCCGGGGTGATGATGGGAGTTGTCCTCTTTGGTTCTCTGAGCTTCGCTTTCTGTTTGTTTTGGTCTCTCTTTTCCTGTAGCTCTACTGGGACAGTATTTTAAATGTCTTAACCAAAGCAATGTCAAAGGATTTCTCCCTGGGTAAGTGTGCCAGCAGGAATCACGGCTACGTCTGGAACAACTGGAATGAAGGAAGTGTCTCGCCGCTAATGATCCCTCATTTGTACTGGAGTAATAAATAATCTGCACTGATTTCAACTAATGCTTGGCTGCGGTGTTGGATTCTGGCACCCAAGCACGCGTGTGGAAAATGCCCCGTTCTGCTCCGTGGCCACGGTGCTGTCATTGCAGAGCCCTGGGTTCTTCTGGGGTCATGTCGGGAGACTGGAGCTCCCTGAAGTGGGAATGGACAGTGGGAATTACACCTGAAGGCACCTGAACCCCCTGCTGCGGATCCTCCCTTTCTTGGCCTTTTCCTTTTTGCCTTTGTGAGAGGGAATCTGGGCTCAAGCCCTGTCCCAAAGGCAGCTGGGATGGCAGTTGCCTGAATTGGGAGGGTTTGGAACGGTGATTTTAAATAATCTCTCTTATCAACCACGGAATCAGACATTTGTGTAGGGCTGCAACTCTAAAAGGGCTTGGGCCACAACTTGGAAAGAGTTTTGTAAAAGCCTCTGAATTATTCAGCCTTAAAAGGCCCCTAATTACCTCAACTGACAGTGAGTCAGCCCATTGCAGGCAGCTGGCACCGGGAGTGACCGGGGAGAGCCGGGCCCTGCCGGGAAGGCGATGGAAGGGCTGAGAGGATGCAGCGCTCCAGAGCCTTGGCCCGAGGAGAGCTTTGTTGTCTGAGGTTTGTTTCTTTTAAACATTTCTATTTTCGAGAGTTGTTTGGGTACCAGAAGACGGTTATTTTTAGCTCCATTTAGAGCGTGTTTTTGTGCGGCTCCTGTTTCCCAGCTCCATTAAGGAGCTTTCCGGGGAAGCCGCTGTGTCCCAGCGCTCCCTGAGGATGCTCCTGAGAGCCGGGTGTGCGCAAAGCTCCGGGAGCGAGCGGGTGGATGAGCCCGTGAGTCACGGCTGCCGCCCTAATGCTCTGCAAGGGGGTCCGTGCTGACGGGTCATGGGGCTGCATTTCAGTGCGGAACCTTCGGGAGCTTGGGGCTGAGAGATTTTGGGGCTGCAGCCCCGGGTACCAGCGTTCTGCTGGTTCACTGGGCCTGGAGATTCGTGCTTTGGTTGGCTGGTTACAAGGAGCTGGCTGAGGAAAAATCGGCTTGAGGCGTATGTGGGTGATATTTTGAATGTGAGATATGTCCCCACACAATTCTTGTTTTAAAAAGAAAAAATACGACTTTTGAACGAAATCACAATAAGCAGAATATTTTCAAATGTTCAAGCCAAATCGAGCTAGAACTTGGTTCTTTTTCCTCGGGTAAATCAGTTTTAGATGCATTCAAAACACTAGTTGCATACTTTAATCGCAAAGGCTTCTGCAGACTTGGACAGAAGAGATTGTTTCAGGTGTCTCCGTGCCCTCCCCAGCTCAGTGGTAAGGCCTCCCGTTCTGTGCCTCAGTTTCCCCTCAGGAAGGTGTCCGGCAGCCGCGGGCACCACGCAGCTGGTGGGGATGCCCGTGAGCACCTCCTGCACCTCCAGGGGCTGTCCGAACCGCTCCTGTCGCTGGCCCGGGGCCGGAGCTGCCCAGCGCTCCGTGCAGCCGAGGAGCGGCCCCGCTGCTCCTGTGCAGCCAGGCACCTCCCGAGGGAGCGGGAGCGGCCCCGCGGCTCCTGTGCAGCCGGGCACCTTCCGAGGGAGCGGGAGCGGAGCCCCGACACCGCCCCGAGCCTCCTGCTCCGCCTGGGCCCTGCCTGCCACCGCGCCTCCAGCCCCGCAGCTCAGGTGTCAGGGGACGGGGCGGGCTCGGGACACACGAAAATGTCAGCAAACCCACGCGCTTAGGGAGGAATTTTTGGCAGACGCATTTTTCAAAATAAATGTGAAAATATGTAAACTAACTCGGCAAAACGCAACAAGCTGTGAAGTTTATCGGGTGGACAGGACGAAAACGGACTTTTTTCCAGCAAAAATTAAAAAGTAAAATGTCAGCAGCAAAAGAACCAGGGATTTGGGAACACGATGAATGTGGAAATTAATGGGATTTGGGCTGTGTTTTGCCTTTTCCTGCCCGAAAAGCATCAGTATGGAAGCTGTGAGTCTGTGGAAGCCTGTGCCGAACGCTAAGTCCCGGTACCTGGGGGGATTGGCAGGGGCTGGATGTTCCCCTCAATGAGGAGGGGTCACAAAAGTGTGTCGGGAGGGAGTTCGGCTCCTGGTTGGTTGGAGTGTGACATTTAGCTCTCTTGCATTTGCTGGGCTTTTTGTTTCAAGCTTCTTTTGTTGGGTGGGGTTTTTTTTGATTTTTTTTTTTTTTTGGCTTTTCAGTAATTTTTTAAAGTGCTAATTAGAGAATTAGGAACACTCGCCTCCCACACATCAATTTGTCATGTTCTGCTTTGCCACAGTAATTCCAATAAAGGATTTTGTAATCTCCCTGCCGTGCAGAGTCAGTTTAACACAGACACACCTAAAGCAGAAACGTGTTATTTCATTACAAAGACACAATCGGAAACGTGAAAACACAGCAAAGTCGTGCACAAGAGCTTGTTTACTGATGAAACGCCTTCCTCCAGCTGTAACGAAACGGGGTTACTCTGGAACAGGGCTGATTTTTGTCCCTCGCGGTGTGCGTGGGTGGGATGAGCAGAGCGGAGCGGTGTCCCCCGGGCCGAGGCCGTGCTGCCTCCGTGTCAGAGGTTTCCTGGGTTCTAAATCCGTCCCCATTCCCAGTGGAAGCAGCTGCAGCAGCGCAGCGCAAAGGCGTCTTCCCTGGCAATTGTGCGGGGAATGACAGGCGGGCACCGGGGGCAGGGCGGGCTTGGTGGGAGGGCTGAGAGAGGCGCAAATGCGGTTCACCATTCCCTCACTCTTCATGTTTTGTGTCAGACTTTTAATAGAATTTAATTTTGCCATTAGTTTCTAAAACCTGTCGCGTCTGAAATCCCACCTATTAAGAAGGCCTGTTTAATGATGATATATCCAATCCTTTCTCCCGTTGTGATATTAATTCTTGAGAATGAAAATTAAAAAGAAGGAATGAATGTTATTTCAGTAAATTTACTGGAAGCAATTAAACTACAAACACGTTTTTTATGACTGCGGAGCGTAGCCGGTATTAGGAAACATAATTTTTTTCCCTCCGCTGACTATATTTTCCCCTTCAAGCAGAAGTTGAAACTATCTATAGAAATGATGGTCTTTTTCAGAAATTTTTCCTCATCTAATTGAGTGTTGCTTTTGTACTTGTATCTTGCACAATGTTAAATCTCATCCTCTAAGCCTGAGAATCTTCTGTAGGTGCGAAGGTCATTAATTTTAATTCAATGGAACTTTTCCACGCTTGCTAGAAAATGAGGATTAGTCTCAATGAGTTTCATTGAACAAACAGAGCAAATTAAAATTTACAACGCAGCCCAGAAGAGATGAGAATCGTCTCATGGAATGCCAGTTAAGGGGCACGCGGGGCCAGCCCGGGCGGGACGCAGCGAGGGGGGCTCGGTGCAGAGCCACGGAAAGCGCTCGGGGACAGAGCGGCCTCGGGAGCCGGGCTGGGACGGGGGCAGGCTCTGGGGCCTCGGAGCCCCTTCCTGGCCCTAAAGGGCTCCAGGAGAGCCGGGGAGGGCCAGGACCCAGGGAACGGCTTCCACTGCCAGCGGGCAGGGATGGGGGGATACTGGGAAGGAATTGTTCCCTGGGAGGGTGCGGAGGCCCGGGCACAGCGCGCCCAGAGAAGCCGAAAAGCTCCAGCGCAAATTTATTCATAAGGGTTGGACCGTTCCCTTCAGCCCAGCACACGCCGTTCTCTTTCCAGATGCTGGGCCGTGGTTTATGGATCAGCGGCTCCTTCCCGGCGCTGGGGGGATGCTGGGGAGATGCTGGGGGGGATACTGGGGGGGAATGCTGCGGGGATGCTGGAGGGATGCTGGGGGGGATGCTGGAGGGATGCTGGAGGGATGCTGGAGGGATGCTCAGCTCTCTGCTCGCTCCCTCGGCCCAGCGCTGGAAGCCGCTGGCTTTGCTCGGGATAAACCAAAGCGTCCTTCCGGCCCCGCTGTCGGTTCGCGTTTCCTCAGCCGTTCCGAGGCTGATTTCTCTGCCTAATGGATCCTCTTACACCTCCTTTGTCCGCGGAGGGGTTTGATGGCTGTGAAAATCAAAGCAGTTAAATATCCGGATTGGATTAGCGCTACAGGGGCTGCCTTCCAGTAAAGTCTGCATCTGCGTTGCCAACGATCCTTTTACTCCAGACTGGCACGGAATAGCTCCTCTAAGTAGCTCCTTTGCACTTTGGCACCTCTGCTTTGTCTGATTAATGACACACTGGTCTGCATGCAAATTCTTTCCCACTGGGAATTCTTAAATATCCTTCGTGTGGAAAGGTCTTCCAGCACAGTGCTTTGGAAGCGGTCACTCTTGCTGCCCAGCGTGGGGACAGGCAGCAAACGCTCTACCAAAATGAAAGATAAAGTCTGTCGGTCACTTGACTTCAGCCCCTTTAGGTCTGAAAAATGTAGTTCATTGTTTCCGAGTGAAGTTTGATATTCTCTGCCAAAGAAACAAGCCGGTACAACTGCAAAACTCAATGTCATCATGGAATTTTTTAGTAATGACTTTGCTATTCCTGGAAAATAAATGGAGCCCTCAGCACCTTTGCTGTGGGTGACATCGGAGCAACATCTGTAATTCTGCACCTCCTCTGGCGTCGTTTCGGAACTGCTGAACCAGCTCCCGGCAAAAGCAGCCTTGGATCAGCAGCTTGATATTTATATCTTGGCTGGGAGCGTGTGTTTGCTGGGATCATTTGTCTCTGCAGAACAATAGCTGTAGTACATGAAAATACATTTTCTACCCTTCTCCTTCGCCCCCGGTGCTGATGTCACCTGAGCCGCCCATCCTGCTGCCGTGTCCCTTTCCAGGGCACTGCCGACTTCTGCAATTTATTTCTCTTTTTTTCGTTAAGGTGGAGGGAAAAAAAAAAAAATTGTGCGGTTCCAGCTGAGCGGAAGGCTGGGCAGCCCTTTGCAGCCCGGGCTCCCCCAGGCCGGGGGATGAGCTCCAGGCAGGGGCGGGGGGCAGTGCCCACCCCGGGGCAGGGGCCGAGGAGCCCTGGGAAATGCCCCTTCCTCCGTGGCCCACCAAAGCCAGCGCTGCCAGGGGAGCCCGGGGACCCTGAGGTCCCTGGCAGGAGGTCACAGGTCCAGCTGAGGCTGGAAAAGGCTCCGAGGCCGAGCCCAGCCTTCGGCCCCGAGCCCAGCTCCACCAGACCCTGACCCTTGGCTTTGCCTGGCTTCAGAGAGCCTGAATTCACTTTTTCAGGGCAACGAAACTGAAAAACAATTAAACTGTAAGTTGGTGGATCAAACTATCATCTGAAAATGCCAAAGCAAACTGGTTTGAGTTTGTGAAAGATTTTTAATGTTAATGTAGTAAATATTTTGATCAACTTGAACTTGATTGATTTGATTTATTGGTTCTGAGGTTTTTTTGGCATAGAAAGGGATAGAAAGGTTTAGCTCAGTTGTTCACTGAATTCCAGTTAGGCTTTAACAATTCGATGCTACAGATCTATAAGCATGTTCAACCACGTCATTTGCAAAAGGTAAATTTTAGAATTTATTCTCATAGCCATAAAATAGTTGTTTGAGTGGAATCAAATTATGTTGTGTTAGCTTATTTTTTGTCTGGCTTTAACTTGACCAACTGAACAGTTGATTTGCTGCATGAAGTCTCTCTTTGTCTGACAAGAGAACAGCATTCGCTCCACAGCAGGAGGCAACTGTCAATAATCAGTAATTAAAGAATTTTAGAAATGCAGATCTTTTTCTCTACAACTGAAATAATTTTAACCAGAGCAGTTTAAAATACATGAGATAGGAAAATTTAAAAAGGATGAAATGGGGAGAAATTAGTTTTTGCAGGGTGGCTCCTGAGTTTTGGCCGAGGTGGACGGGGATCTGCTGGGACCTTTGATTAAACAGATTCAGCTCCAGGGAAAGTGAATCGTGAGGAGCAAAATTAGCTCACGTGATAAATAAGTGTATTCTCTGTAAAGGTGGAACAGTCAAAGCCGTCAAACAGAAGGTTTTTGAACACAAGAACTACCCCCTAAACCAGGCAGGGCAAAGGCGTGTGTGGGGTCAGGGGAGGGGTGGAAGGTGCCCCCGTGGGTCTGGCCGGGCACGGGGGTCGGTGCTGGGGTCCTCCCCGGGGCTGACCCCTGCAGCGGGCAGGAGCCAATTCCCCCCCAGCCGGGGGCACTGGGGGCACTGGGGGCACTGGGGGCACTGGGGGCAGCCTGAGCTCCAGCAGGGCCGGGGTCCGAGGGCACGCACTGGTTTGCACTGGCACAGCTCGAAGGCTTTTTCCCCTCCACGTTTACGTGGTTTGGGGTTTTCGTGCTGGGTTTCCTGGGAGAGCAGCTGCTGCTCCAGGTGCCAAGGGGGTGCCCTCCCTCAAGGGCAGCTTTCTGCACAGAGCTGTTCAATGGCTTTGGAAATCATGGGAAGGTGAAATCGCTTTGGAAAGGGACCACCAGAAAGATTACCAGGTTGGTGTTATGCAAAATGAGACTGCGGAAAGCTGCTGCCTGGCCTCTCCCTGGGGAAGAGATTTCCTCACTGGGATGGGCTGTCCAAGGCCTGGTGTCTCCCTGGAGCTCTGGGCACCAGGCAGGAGGCGAGACCTGGAAAACTGTTGGAAGGAAAGATTTTCTGGCGGAATTCCATGGGGCAGGAGAGGACTCTGCAGGTGAGGCTGTGGACTCCCCCGGGCCCCTGGAAGTGTCCAAGGCCAGGCTGGACAGGGCTTGGAGCACCCTGGGACAGTGGAAGGTGTCCCTGCCCATGGCAGGGGGTGGCACTGGATGGACTTTAAGATCTCTTCCAATCCATTCCCCTTAATTTTGAGATAATTAAGTCATTAATTTCCTTTAAGTATTTAGATATGCAGAATGGAATGCAGAAACCTGGGTGCATCCTTTCCAATATTGTTTGAAGATGGATTACAGGGTTTTGGCCTCTTAAAAATGCTTCTGCAGATTTGAGCAGATTCATTCTTGGCATGACTCTATTAACTTACAAGTGTTATTATCAAGAGCACCAAAATGCCAGCAAGCTGTGGGTGACAACGAGCCAGGGACGTACAACAGAAGTGATTAAGGAGCTCGAGGAACTTAGAGTGAAAGATTAAAAGAACAAAATGTTTAAATTGGATAAACAGCAACAGTGGCTGTGCTAATCAGCTGCTGGTGTGTGAGGGGTGCAAGTGCCAAGAGCATAATTTTAAAAGGGATTTAGCTAGAAGTGGGATAAACTCTAAGATGTGGATGAGCCTTCTTTCTTTTAATCTTTCGAGCTGTTAGAGAACAGGGCCAGCCGGGAGCGCTGCACGAAGGTGGGTGCACGAGTGGGGTGCAGCAGTATTTTATCCTTCACGCAGTGCCCTGGGACTGCTCCCGCCCCAGGAAATCCTGTGCTGGCACTCCTCAGGAAGGTTCATTTACCTGATTGTTTTCCCAGTGCAGCCGTAGAGGCTGCAGCTCTGCACAGGCACCTGTTGAGGTGAATGGAGACTTTAACGCCACAGCATAAAAATCCCGTGCCAAAATAGCATTGTGATATTCATAGGAGGGTGGTGATTCACTGGAATGAAATATCCATTTCTCCTGATCTGATATCCAGTGCTCACTGTAAAACAGCAGTGAGGAGGGCAGGGGATACTCCCTGCTGCCTGAGGAATGACAGGAACGCTCTGGTGGGAAGCTGTTAAATCGGGGGAGGGAAATCCCCACAGTGCCCATAAATCCTGGTCGCTCTGACTTCATGGGTTGCCCAAAAACCTCAGCACAGGAAATATCCTGTGGCCGGAACATCCTTCCCGGAGACTGCCTGGAGCAGCAGCCGCTGGATTTTGCTTCCTCAGCACCTGCCCTGGCGCAGGGAGATGCTGCTGGTGTTCTGACCAGTGCTTTTAATAAAGGGGGACAGGCTTGGGCTGGGTCTCTGCAGAATGTAGGGTAAAAGCTGTAGCTGTTTGTGTGACAACAAAGCCCTTTATAGTTCCAGCAGCTAGAGAGGTAACACCATTTGGCAAATAAACTTTTATTGCTTGGAGTGTGTTCAGAGCGCTCCAGAAAAATGTCTTGGACAGGTTGGTAGTGGAGCAGAGAGGCTTCAAAGTGTTGCTATGAGGCAAAGTGGGGAGGAGAGAACTTGCACGGATTTTTGTCTCTCAGGGAGAGTTTTTTCAAAGAGCTGGGTCTATCCCTGGCACACAGGCTCTTTCAGAAATGTTTTTCAGCCACAAGAAGACTGTCAGGAATGTGCGGGGGTCTTCCAAAAGCCTCCGAAAAGGTGATAAATTCCATTAGGGGCAGGAAACCCCCTCGGGGCGTTGCTCGTGGGGATGGGTTGATGGCATTTATTCGTTCGGGTGTCTTCCCCACACAGTCCCGTGCCGGGAGCTGGGCTCCATCAAGCACCGGGCGCTGGTGGGAGCTGCTGCCCTCCGCCTCCCGCAGGCTCCGGTCCCAGGCTCTGCTGCCCCGGGGGAGGCACGGATGGGTTCAGCTCCTGGACACGGCAGGGTGGTTACACCCTCCGCCACCAAAGGTCTGGGTTTGGGGCCAGCCTGGGGCTTTTCCTCCATTCCTGGTGCGATTTGAGCCTCAGCAGTGCCCTGAACTGGCACCTTCTGTAGCCACTGGCTGTCCCTGGCCCCGGGATGTGCCTGCGCCTGAGGCACACGGGGTTCGGGTGACGGCGGGATGCTCCCACTCGTGTGCATGAAGCCATGCCGTGGCTTGGGGCTGGGGAGGGAGCCGGGAGCAGGGAATGGCCGGTGGCTGGAGGGAAGGGGCCGCGCCCGGCTGTGCCAAGCGCATCCAATGGCTGCACCTGCTGCAGAGTTCCCCGCGGGGTCAGGGAGCTCAAATAAATCGGATCTTCAGACCGAGAGGGATGAGCACATTCCGTAATGCCGTACTCAGTCTGGGGAGCGAGGCTGGGCCGCAGCTCCAGTGTGGGTGTTCCCTGGCGGTGTGGGCTCGGGATTTGCCCTGTGCCGGTGCTTCCCGAGCCCACCGCCCGTGTTGGACATGCAGGGTGGGCTCGGGATCGGACAGGCAGGGTGGGCTCAGGATCTGACAATGCAGGGTGGGCTCAGGATTTGACATGCAGGATGGGCTCAGGATCTGACAATGCAGGGTGGGCTCAGGATTTGACATGCAGGATGGGCTCCGGATCTGACCATGCAGGGTGGGCTCAGGATTTGCCCTGTGCCGGTGCTTCCCGAGCCCCCCTGGCCGGGTTGGACATGCAGGGTGGGCTCGGGGGCGGACAGGCAGGGTGGGCTCAGGATCTGCTCTGTGCCGGTGCTTCCCGAGCCCCCCTGGCCGGGTTGGACATGCAGGGTGGGCTCGGGGGCGGACAGGCAGGGTGGGCTCAGGATCTGCTCTGTGCCGGTGCTTCCCGAGCCCGCCGCCCGTGTTTGACATGCAAAGTGCGGCGTTGTCTTTCCATTAGCGGGGCTGCCTGGCGGAGCGGCTCAGCAGTGTGGAGATAGGCATCTTAAAAGCGAATTGTAATCGGGATTCTGAGCAGGGCGAGATGAGAATTAGCTGCCTGTCTAGTGCTTTTCTGTTTATCTCCAAATGTCAGCACTCGGCTCTGCAAGTTTTGATAGGAAGGCGTCTGCTGCTCCCGGCTGCAGAATTAGTGAAGGGGAGAATGAGGATGTGGGGAGGGAGAGGGCTAATTGAATCCGGCTGCAGAGACAACGGCTCTGGATATGCTCACGGCAGGTCCAAGGCAGTAGCGAGGGTGAACAGCCCCTGTCCATCCACAAGGCTGCCCCTCAGAAAGTCCTGTACTGCCAAACTCCTGGGATGGGGCTGGACACGGGGATTTCTGTGCCTGAACTCCGAGCAGGGAAGGCTCATGGGGCTGAGGACACGAGCTCAGATCCCCTGCAGGGAAGGCTCATGGGGCTGAGGACACGAGCTCAGGTCCCCTTCTGGCCCAGAGCTCAAAGCTGCCTTCTGCAATATCAGCCACAAGTGGCTGCTGGAGCAGGAGGTGGGGAGGTTCTGCTCCTCACTGATTTTCCTGTGGCCTTTGCCATGCCTTAAACGGGCGCTGACAGATTTACACAGCTTCTTGGGGAGGGTCGAGGTGGTGCCAGCAGCCTCACAAGCTTCCAGAAATGTGAGGTCACAGTGTCACAAGGTTCCTCTGTTACTCTGGGGAAAGTTTGGGTTCGGTGTGTTTGTGCTCCCCCGGCAGGCGCTCTGCCAGGAGCGGATGTGGGATCTCTGATTGTTTAACCCGGAGCCAGGAGCTGGTGTCGGGCACTGTGCTGCAGTCCCTGGCTGTGCCGGGAGCTGGTCCCTCACGGACACCACAGCCACGGGGAGCTGGTCCCGGCTGTGCCAGCACGAGGAGCTCCAGACCCGCTCCCCCAGAGCTGTTCACAGCATTTGGTTGCTGTTCTCACACACACACACACCTCGTTCCTCGCCCGGTGGTTTTCAATCCCCACTCCCAGTGGGCTGTTTTATTTTTAATGCCTGTTCAAGGCTGGAACTTTCTCCCAGGCTCTGCGATCCCTGGTACCACCCCAGTGGTGCTATTTTTACCAGGAGCTGAGAAATGCCAGCACAGCACTGAAAATTTTATCATGCCAACTGTGCAGCTGTATCTTCTCAGATCTTTATTGCGTCACTGAGCTTCAGCTCGGGCCCTTCTTTGCTGGCTCTGTATTTCATTATTTACAACACACATTTTCTGACCCAAAATCAGCCTCTCAGTTCTCTCTAATCACCAAACTGCTCTGAGCCCCACTGGAGGGGGGCAGGTGACGCTCAGGCAGGGAGATGTGTTCCCTCCCTGTGCTCTCCCTGTGCTGGTGGGTCCTGCAGTGAGTGGGACACCCGAGGGGTTGCGTTCCCTGTAAAACAGCTCAGGAACACCTCTGGTGTCACCTGCACGTCTCTCTGTGCCTCTGAGGCACCTGTGACACAGCACTGGGGGTCTGGCGCCGGGGCCCCTGGGCTGTGCCTGTTTTGGTGCCTCACAGATCCGTGCAGAGCCTGCTGGGGGCTGTCCCTGGCCTGCCTCTCACCATCTGTTCCAGAATTATCTGTTCTCTCCTTGTTTTCCCATTGCTCATGCTGCTGGTGTGCAGTGCTGTGATCAGCACTCCCTGGGGACTGCTCCTGCTCCTTCCATCTTCTCCTCACCTTCTTTAGTCCCAATATTTCCATCTTGGCAGCAGAAAATAGAAAGACCAAATAGAAAGCAACTTTTTCCTCTAAAATCTCTTCAACAACCTCTGGCACGAGCTGAAAATGTAACAGCAAGAATGTTGTGTGATCCTGTAGGATGGGAGGGGGAGCAGAAGGGGCTGTGCTGGGGCTGCTCGGGAGGTGAAAGCTGAGGGTGAATTCCAGCTGAGGGTCCCACTGCAAACTCACAGAATAACAGAGTGCTTTGGGTTGAAAAGGGCCGTAAAGCCCACCCACGGGCAGGGACACCTCCCACTGTCCCAGGCTGCTCCAGGCCCCATCCAGCCTGGCCTTGGGCACTGCCAGGGATCCAGGGGCAGCCACAGCTGCTCTGGGCACCCTGTGCCAGGGCCTGCCCTCCCTCCCAGCGAAGGATTTCTTCCTAACATCCAATCTAGACCTATTCTCTTTCAGCTGAAGCCTTTCCCCGCTGTCCTGCCACTCCAGCTCCTGGTGGAGTCTCTGGCTTTCTGGTAGATACTGGCAGGCTGCTGTGAGGTCTCCACTCAACCTTCTCTTCTCCAAATTGCAGCTGAGAGCTTTCCTAGGACATTTTCCAGTCCTGGAACACGGTGCAGAAAGAGTTCCTGCTGGTCTGCTTTTTTTAGGGTTATCTGTATAAAAAGTTATTTTTATTATGATTTTTAAGGATATCTACACAAAAATATTTTTACCATTTTTTGACACATTTGTATTCTGTTCCCACGATAAGCACTGTGCAGAATGAAAGCTCAGGCAGTCCTTGCAGTCTAAATGGAGAGGAAATACTAGGCCTTCCTCCCACAAACGGGTTTGTAAGACAATTATAAAATCATAAGGATACATTCTAGAAAACAGTTGCCTTTAAAGTCGGTATTAACCTGTTCTCTTGCCAGGGCAGCTACGTGTCATGTTTTCAAGTTCGGTTCCTCGGAATGCCGAGGGCAGTGAAGGAGGGAGGGGGCACTGTGGACATTTTATGTTATTAATTCCTTTCTCCATCTCTTCTGCTCCTTGCGCACGGTCCCGTGGCAGAGCTGCTTCCCCCGCGATGCCGAGCGAGTGCCTCGGAAGGCGCCGTGGCTCTGCTGTGGCTGTGGAGCCGCCGTGGACCTTCCCCGAGGAGTGCTGAGCTCCGGAGGGTGGGACGGAGGCAGGGGGCTCGTTTAATCAGGTGATGGAATGTAAATATGATGAAGGAGTCGGTGAGGAATTGAATTCCGGCGTACGTGTGCAACCTGCAGAACGTACCTGCCACCAGGCTGATTTATTGCAAAGCTCTCCCAGTGCGGAGGAGCCACAAACACGAGGCATGAGGGGCTGCTCTGGGGTGCACCGGACCGGGGTCCATGTCCAACGACTAATTAATGTCAGGGAAAACTGCGCGAGAGGGGAACGGGGCTTGAGGAGGTTTTTTTAAGAAAGAAGACTAAAAGCGGTCTTTGCCAAAATTAAGGGAAGTAAATTAAAAGGTCAGGTTTAAAAGCTGTGTTTTGGAAATGTTTATAGCAGGATTTTCTCACCCGGGAGTGAAAAAAGCCCAACAAAACCAGTCCTGTCGGTGTTCTTGGCTCAGCGCAGCGGGTGGGAGAGCCGCGGTCCTGCGCAGCCTGCGGGGATTGCAGCGGGAGAGAGAGGGGCTGCAGCTCCTGCTGCGGGAC
>VWPU01014260.1:0-57005 GCA_013398955.1 Callaeas wilsoni | reverse complement strand
GGGCGGGGGGGCGGCGGCTTCCCCCGGGGGCCCGGCCCCTGTCCCCGGGGCAGCCGCCCCGCCGCACAAGAGCGGCGCCCGGGGCCGCAGCTTCAGCATCGAGAGCATCCTGGCGCAGGGGCTGCGGCCGCCGCCCCCCGGGGCAGCCCCCAAGGCGGCCCGGGAGAGCCCCGCCGGCTGCCTCGGCGGCTCCCTGGTGGCCAGCGGCGGCTTCGGGCCGGCCCTCAACGCGTCCCTCATGCTCGACTCCCAGGTGCACGGGAGGCTTTATCACATCGGCATCCCCTTCCTCTCCTGCTTCCCTCTGCACTTCTCCGAGGCGGTGTTTAATTTCCAGTAGTTGCCCCACAATTAACGCCCCCCCCGGCCCCGGCCCCGGGCGCTGCTCCGGGGGGCGCGATGGGAGGGAGAGATCGGACTCAGACCTCACCACGCGGGTAAAGACCTAAAAAAAAAAAACCCCAAAGCGATGTTTTAAAGGTGACTCAGGATTTCAGGGCATTTTCAAGGCGCGTCTTGCTGCGGACTCTCTTTAGCGGTTGCCTCCCATCCCCTGCCAGAGCGACTTTTGAAGGTAAAGCGGCTTCGTTTTCCCGTGGGCGGTGGAGGCAGGCACCGGGGAATGCCCACGCTGGCCCCCAGGCCCCGTGGGGTTTGCTCTGCACCTTTAGCCTTTGCATCCCTCAGGTTCCTCAGACCTGCTTTCTGTCGAGCCCTTCAGGTCTCTGTTTTCTTCTTTTATTTTTCTGTTGGAAACCAAGCCCCATCCCGGGGGGAGGAGGCTGAGTTTTGTTTTGCCATGAATACCCACAGGTATTAATAACGCCCATAATTTTGCCGTAAACACCCACAGGAACACCATAATTCCTGATATTCCCCACTGGCCCAGTCCTCCCAGTGGGTAAAGGCGGGTAACTGGAGCTGAACTCATGGCAGACCAAGCAACCCAGGCTCATCCTGCACATTCCTGCTTGCTTTGATCCAGCCCTGTGTGGAACTGGTTTCCTGCCCAGCACTGGTGCTTTGGAGTATTCCCACAGAGTTTCTGCTCACGGATGTGGCAAAAAAGAAGGGGATGGATGAGCGAACGCGGAGATTTGTCCGCTTTCTGTGTCTTGCTGGGATCTGTTGCTTCTGACCAAAAAAGACTGAGGCAGGGTTGTGGAGGCCGGGACAAATACCAGGGAAAAAAAAAAAGAGACATCAGCTATGTTTCTAAAGTTTTCTTTTTTCGTAAAGAAGGACAAATTCTGACACATTGCAAGAAATCAGGAATATTTCTTGTTTTTGTTTGCCGTAAATAGAGACTTTTTGTATATTAGTGGATAAATGCCCTTTTTAAAAAAAATAATTATATTCTCAATTTTCATTATGAAACCAAACCTATATCCAATAAAGGTATTTTTGTTCAGGAGTGTGGCTGGTGTGATGTAAAACACCCCTTGGCTTGTGCTGGAGGATGAAGGAGTGGGGCCTATTGCAGGATGCAGCAAATGTCCTGATGCTGACATGATGGACCACGAAAAGATGGGAGAGGCTACAAATAGGCTGCTGGGAAATTACCTGTTCCTTGAAACTGATGGAATGTTTCCCAAAATGATTGTTCCTCCTTCTCTTCTCCTTCTTCTGTCCCATCCCATCCCAAAAGCAAAGCCTGTCCTTAAATCAGCACCTGGATATTGGAAATGTGGGGTTTTCAGGTGAGTTTTGATTCAGTTTTTGCAGAGGAAGGTCGGCATCAATTCCTTGGTATTTGGACCAGGGTTGCTCATTTTCCCAAGGCAAAGAGCTCTCACGTGGGGAAGGACAGAAAACCTCCAAAAGGTCGGAATTGATGTTTAGCTTCCCAAAAAAAGGATGCTCATGGGCAGATCCCTGGATAGGCCGAGCTGCAGCTTTTCAATGTGAAAAAAGAGAATAAAAAAAAGAACTTTTATTTTTTCAAAACAGATTTGCAAAAAAGACTTTATTTTGATAAAATCCCTTTTTTGCTTCCTATTTCTGACAGCTCCTGCTTGAATATCTATTGAGCCCGTTGTTTAAAGCTATGGCACTGAGTTAGAAAATGAAGAAACTCTTGTAAAAGGTTGTCAAGGTGTCACTGCTCAGTCCTCACCATAACTGCAGGGCTGGGCGAGTGCTGAGAGGGTTAAAGCTCCGTGTGTGCCATCCCTGGCCGCGCAGTGCCACTCCTGGCGACAGGTGCCAGTTAAAGGAGCGCCCGCCTCGCCAGGAGGCTTCATTCCAGGCTGGGCACTGACATCACCGCTCTGTTTGGGGTCTGCGAGGTGACACCACCCACAGGAAGCTGCAGGGCGAGGAAAAGGAACCTCAGATCCTCTCTCCACCCCCCGCGCGGTGATTTGGGCTCAGGGGTGAGCTGGGAGGTTGATGCTGCCTCCCAGGACTTGCCTGATGGATGTCCACGGAGCCCCAGAGCCTGTTCCCTCCAGAGGCAGGGACCCTGCATCCCTGGCGGCCCCACAGCCTGGCCCGTGGAAGGGTTTTACCCCCCTTGGGGGGTAAATTGGGAATTTATTCTCTCGGTCACCACTTCTAACCTGTGTCTTCAGCTCCTCTGCTTCCCTTGCTCCTAACCTGGCCTCCCAGCTGTGACCCCCAGTTTTTGTCACCTCTCAGCTCCTATTCCAGCCCCCAAAGGACCTTTTCCTTTTCGGCCCTGCAAACAGGGCTTTTATTCCTCTCCCACTCACACATGTGTAACCTCTCCCCCTCCGAGCCCTTTCTGCACAAGAGCAGTTTTTTAGCCGTCAAAAAAAGTGAGTCTCAGTTTAATACGTACACGATGTATATTTTTATCACAGACACTTTTTTTTGGAAACCCAGCTTTTTCTACGCAATGGGAATTTGTTTCTTTGCGAAGCTTTGCTTTGACATTTGATCTTATTCCTGTTTTGGTGGAGCGGGACCAAGTACAGCTGCAGCGTTTAAAAGCCACATTGAGCTTGATTTTGGTTTCGCTTGAGAGAGTGAAATTAGTAAACTTAACATGCTCTGCACAAAAGCGACACTAGCTCCAGTGAACTCAGAACCCAGTGAACAGTTCTGAGGGGCAATTTGGAATTAATTGGGATCAGGCCAGTGCTGTAACAGGGGATGAATACCAAGAAAAAGGGTCTTATTGCCAGCAGGCTGGATGAGTAACCACACACGGCTTTTGCACGTCATCTGTTTATAGAGAGGGGAGAAGTCATGGTACAAGAAAAACATACAGTAAAAACATAAAATAAAAACTTACGACGAGAACAACAGCAGAGCAACGAGTGTGCAGTCAATACAGCAATTCCTGCCCTTTGGATGGGGCTGAGCATCCTTTAATCCTCTCCAGAGCCATGTGAATTTTGGTGCTGTGCAGCCAATGTGCCACGGAAATATCAAGGACCTGACAAGCTGCAAGGAATTGGTGCCAATGGTTTCACACCTGCTTCACAAGCCAAAAAAGCAGCTGCCAAGCATAAAACTGCCACCCAGCATTTCACTCATCCCTGGAATCTTCCCCCTCCTGGCTTTCCCAACCTCTCAGGGCTGGCTATAAACACCAGTCTGGAATACTGGGGAGAAGTGGAGAAAATAGGCCGGGATGCAGTATAAACAGCACGCTGCTTGTGTGGGCGATGGAGATGCCTTCCCCTTCCTCTGGAGAGGAATGACCTCTCCCAACCCAGCAAGGTTTCCCATCTCGGAGCTCTGCAGCCAATTTTAACTCCTAGGAGCAGGGGAGATCACGGAGTGGAAGAGGCTCGCAGAGGAGCTGTTTGGTTCCCAGAGCTGCTTTGCTCCAAATGCAAGTTTCCTATGAGGGGAACTGAAAATTTGGCATATTAAAATAATTCTGGAGTTTAATTTCTCATAAAGGGGGCTTCCAGTCTTTAAATAGGCTCAGTGTGTGTTCTCCTAAAGCTGGTCCCATAGCATGTATAAAATATAATCAAGTATTTACGCACGAGCAGAAGCCACTTTCAGGATTTGTCACTCGAGATGTGGCTGTCCGTGCCCGATCCCAAGGTGAAATAAATCTGAGGGACTTTGTGGCCTCTTCTCCTTCCCCCCACCCCATTTTAAGAGGTTAATTCACTTTCCATTCTTTACCACAGAAAACACATAAAGGAGGGAGCATCCCTTTTCACACCAGAACCCACTGGCTTCCTGCTGACTGGTGTGAGGAGCAGCCAATTCCCAAAGCAAAAAAGGGAAGAAGGATCTGCTTCCTCACTTGATTCATAGCCCCACACACCCAGAGAAGAGATCTCCTGGGAGACAGCGCTCGGGATATTAAACAGATCACATATTTGATTTGAAGCGAAAGACCAAGAAGACAAGATCACAGAATGCGAGAAGTTACAGATGGAAAAGGTCTATGAGGTTATGCAATCCATCAGTCTGGACGTTGCATAATTGCTCCCCACAGTATATTTTTAGTGCTTTATCCAGACAAATCATTAAGTGCTTTAAAATGGGCCAGATTCCTCAAATGCAGTGCGTGCTAAGTCACAGCTGATTTCACTGAGCCTCGCAGCTCCAGTGTCTAACAAGGCACCAAAAGGAGGTTCTGTGTGGTCAGAGAGAACAAAATGGGCTCTTCCAGAAATAATCCAGGCCAGCTTCGCTATCCCTCATAGGAATCTTTCCTAAATTGACTGAATTAGACCTCTAAAATCTCATTTTCGGATTACAGCGAATAATACATTATTACTTATTCAGATGTTGGCGTAGGCCAAAGTGAAACATTGCTCATGTTCATGCGAACACGATTTGTTTTAAGCCAGCTTCAAAGCCGGCTCAGCAAAGCGTAAAGAATGTTTATTTAAAATATAGTTGCTAAATTTAGCATGAGCTCAGTTAGCCTAAATCTTAGCGACATTTTTAGAGAGCACATTGCGAATCAGGAATGCATGGAGAAATAAATAAACTTTCCCACATTTTTGGAAATCGAGGAAGAATTTGCGAGCTCTTTCTCGCACGGGCGATTTCCGTGGATTGGAAAGCGTCGTGGAGGACGCAAATTTCCCACTGAACAGACAGTTGGAAAAACACAATGCTGATCATTTTCACTGCAGTTTCGTTTCAAATCGTGCTCCCTCAAGGAGGAAACAAAAACTGTCAGCTTTTTTTTTACAGAAATTACACAGAGCACCAACATGTTTCAATATTTACTCAAGCTCTTTGCGAAACACCGAGAAGCAAATGGAGCTGGGCTTGGCCACGAGCCACATCCAGAGGAAATCTCAGGTTTGGATTAGGCCTTGTGACCTTTCCTAGCAATTCTGATACTGAATTTTACACCCACCCCTTGCGCACTGGTTCCCAGCATCCCCCGGCTGGATCCCGGGCTGGGTGAAATGCCAGCCTGCCTCTGGGTTGGACATTTAGACAGAAAATTTTTGTGATTTTCCTTTTCACCTTCCTAAGCTTACACAGCTTAAAGAGGCACATCTGGGTCACCTTTGCCTCAAGTGACATTGCCTTAGAGACGTGAGCAAACCCATGACGAGAAGATGAGCAGACATGAGATGATGAATGGCTAAATTCTCTTTTATCAGGTCAGTTTTCTTCGCCTCCCTCCGTCCTTCCCATCCTTTGGTTGGTGTGAGCGGAGTGTTTCTGCTCCTGGAGTGGGAGGATTCCAGCTGTGCCCCTCATGGGGCTAAAGGCACAAGGGATGTGTCCGGGTACCCCCGATTGCCGTGGCTGGGGTTGGGATCAGCTCCTCCCCGAGCACGCAGGTGAAAGGAGGGCACAAGGAACAAAACACGGGGTTGATTTTTTACCTTCCAAAGACACAGCTCCACCACTTCCACTGTTTTTAGCAGCTTCCCGTGACTCAGCTTTCCGTGCCAGTGCCAAATCCCACCTGCAGACCCATCCTTCCCAGCCGCCTCGGATCTCCCACAGCTCTCCAGATGAAGCTTTGCAAATCCACCGGCCCAACGCACTAATTCCCGAATCCACGGTGAGCTGGACCCCTTAATTCTTCACTACCTATCTCCAATTGCTTACTAAGGTTCTGTTTTTGTTAGAAGAGCAATATGTAATAATAGTTGTTAAAATAATTGTATTTCTGTTTTTACATCTGTAAAGATTAAGTTAAACAGTATGAAGCCCATTAAACTATTTCATGTCATGCTGCCATAAATTTCCTCCATTCCCATTGCTACTATTATTCCAGAGTAAACTCTGAGATCAAGCTGCTGCCACAGAGAGTTATTTATAGGAGCTCATTCATCAATAAAAACTTCAAAAGAAATCTGTTACTCTTCTATTGGGAAGCCAAAGAAAACTAACATAAAGACAACCCTGTTAAGAAACAAAGCTAAGGAGACCACAAGACATTTAGTTAAGGAAAATCCTGATTTCTAACAAATGCCATGCAAGGAGGGGAAGACAAAAAAAAAAAAAAAAGGAAAAGCTTGTTGGCAGCATGAATCCTTTTAAGTTGTTTCACTCTCATTGGATGGTTAAAATAAACTGTTAAACAGTTGTATTTGGCCTGGCTCAGCCCCCTCATTAGGCTCCATGTGATGGATTTGGGATCTCACAGTGCGTAAGGAGCTCTTCATCCCTTGCAAAAGCTGATGTTGACCTGCCACATGTCCCAGCTGCTGCTAACCCCGTCCATCAGCGCAGCAGAAACCCAACGAGAAGTGATGGCTGGGCACCAGAAAGCATCCACCTCCCTCAAGGTAAACGGATAAAATAGAAAACGTTGTGTTTCGTCATCTCTCCTTTCTCTCATTTCTTGCTGTGCCTTTCTCTGTACGCCTGAGCTGTGCAGGGGTGGCTTTGGTGGTCATGACAGTCCTGCAGAAACTGAAATGTAGGAGAGCTCCAGCGCTGCCCTTTCTTGTTCCACCTGAAAAACCACCTGAGAACAGGTCAAGGGAGGGGATTCTGCCCCTCTGCTCTGCTCCTGTGAGACCCCACCCGGAATCCTGTTCTGGTTGCCCCAATATAAGAACATAGAGCTGTTGGAAAAAGTCCAGAGGAGGCCACGAAATCCATAAGGGGAGAAAAACCACCTCCTCTGTGAAGACAGGCTGAGAAAGTTGAGACTGCTCAGCTTGGAGAAGAGAAGGTTGTGTGGAGATCTCACAGCACCTTCCGGTATCCGAAAAGGCTACTGAAAGCTGGAGTGGGATTCTTCATCAGGAACTGGAGTGAGAGGACAAGGGGGAATGGCTCCAAACTGGAAAAGAATAGGTTTAGACTGGATACTAGGAAGATGCGCAGAGATGCCCAGAGAAGCTGTGGCTGCCCCTGGATCCCTGGAAGTGTCCAAGGCCAGGCTGGATGGGGCTTGGAGCAGCCTGGGACAGTGGAAGGTGTCCCTGCCCATGGCAGGGGTGGCACTGGATGAACTTTAAGGTCCCTCCCAACCCAAACCATTCCATGTCCTGTGATCCCCCTCCTTTTGGTCCCTGTCTCATTAACAGCTCCACAAGAGTGCGACCCCCGTGGAGGTCCCTGAAGAAGCAGGCACTCTGTGATCAGCCACATCATGGCAATGAGAGCCTCAAACTGTGTCTTTTGAGCTCAGCAGAGAGATTCCCTCCTTTCTGTCATGGAGATCTGAGTCCTGAGGACAACGTGGACCTGCAGCTCCTGGCATGCGCTGCGTAATATTTCATAGTCACATCCCCAAACATTAAAGCTCAGAGGTGAGGATTCTGCTTCCCAGGGATCTCTTTCTGTCCGTACTCCTGCAAAGCTGGGCAGGGCTCTTTGCATGGATTCACCTCCATCAGCACTCATCACACAACAGCTCAATTCCTGCTCTAAGCTGGCCGTCAAAATTATCTCCAGAACCTGCCAGGACACAAAACACCTTTGGAGGGCTGAAACTCCCAGCCACCTGAGGCTCAGGCTTTAGTGAAATCACCCTTTGGTTACATGTGGAGGAGCTGGATAAAATCTGTGGTTCAGGGAATTAGGGGAGGTGAAATTTCACTTGCAGCAAATGCAACCTTTGCCTAAACTGTCCTCTCTAAACTCACCCCAAAGGCTGCTTTTATTTTCCTTACAACCTGTTCTTGGCAGTGCAGCTGAGGCATCCCGGGTTTCCTTGTGCTGAGGGTTCACAGCAGGGACTCCCTAATCCCCACCACTGATGTGACTTAAAAACGGCCTGGTACTTCTTCCCCAGACTGAGGTAAAAGATCAAGAAATCTGTCAAAACTCCTCAAATTAGGGGCTGGATAAATCTCTTTGGCCACGACATCTGAAAGAATTACCCTCAATTTTGTCCATCTTTGCTTTGCTCCAAACTGGGGCTCGTGTAGCCAGTTTGAAACTGATGTAATTATGGTTGTTCAAAAAGAGTGGCAGAGCCAAGTCAGTCGTGGTGACTCAACCATGCCAAGAGAAAAGTTTTTATGCCTTGCTACAACTCAAATTTGGAACTGATCTGAGCACTAAACACAAAGATTATTAATAAACATGCAATGTCTCTGTGTACAAACCAGATTTATTCCCATTTAACTGTACTTACTGTTAAATATAATTGGTTTGTTATGAAAAGGGCAAAGAGAAGCCCTCAGTTGTTGCGTCTGGTTTCAGATTAGACGCTACATAATTTCTAAGTAACAATAACAGCAATTGTGACCCACTTCTCATGGAGTATTTTTCGCTGATTTCTCCTAAAGTGCTTTGCAGGGAAGGTCAGTAGAAAGACCCATTGTAAACACGGGGAAATCTCCTGATTATTTGTTTTGGATGGTTAGAGAGGAAATTGCATATGCTTTCATGGAAAAAAAGTCCTCTATTATTATCCTCTGTCCTAAAAAGGTGGTGGTGGGGGAAAGCCTGGTGACTCTGATCTAAATTATCCTAAAGCAAATTTCTGGCAAACCAAACGAAGCCAGACTCTGGATTTAATGAGAGTAAATAGTAGCAGACTAAGTTAAAGCTTAAAGCAGGGCACTCAGCTGCTGCTCTGCACTGCTTTGCTGCCTGTCTTGGAGCCTTTGATTGCCCAGTTTTATTTTCTTAGCTAATTTCAGAGATATTTTACTTTGCTTGAGCATCAACAGGTCAACTGTTGGCAAAAGCAAGTGGCAAAAAGTGGTAGGTGTAGTTTATATACAATTAGGAAAATAACTGTGTTCAGAGTGTGAAATGCAATCACGCAGCCAAACTTGCCTGATAGGGCTTGGGGCTGAGCAGAGCCAGCCCGAGAGCAGACTGAGATGTGGTTCAGCCCTTTGAAGTCTCCTGATCTGATTCCGATTGCACCCATACACGATTTCTGTTGCTGGGGAAAACAAAAATCCCATCCCAAACCCAAAAGTCCCAGGTGCTCTCCTGTCTCTCCAGAGGGTTCCTGGCTGTAGAATTCTGTGTAGAAGTCTGTGACTTCCTTGGAGCCAAGAGGAGCAGGAGGGGGTTTTTGGAGGGGGTTCTGTCTCTCAGGGCTCAGCCGAGCTTCGCTGAGTGTTTAATTTGCAGCGCTCAGGCTTTGCCTGGGCTGGCACCTCCCAGGCTTGGTTGGGTTGGCCTCCCAACTTTGCTGTCTCTGCCTTGCCCTTGCTAAGTCTTTCATCAAGACAGGACTCGTCATACTCCACCCTGGTGGCTCAGCAGAGACCTTTTGGCCTTTCCTGGAGTTTCCAAAGGTGGAGGCAGGTTGTGAGAAAAGCTGGATGAAGGGAGGCTTTCATTCCCACTCCTGCTCCTTAGCAGGGCCAGCTGGTGTGGGGCGTTTGCTTGGGGTTTCCAAGAACTCAGAAGTGGTGGACAAGTGGTCCCTGCCTGTAGATTGTTTCTTGTCTATGCAAATATGAGGAGTTAGTGACTCCATGGCCTTTTGTTAAGATTTCTGGTCATTTGTTAAGATTTCTTCATTAGCATCTCCAAATGAGACACACTTCCCTTTGCTCTTACCCCTGCTTGCTTTAAAAGGGATCTTCTTTTCTTCCATTAAAAAAAAGAGAAACCAATAGGGGGGAAAAATATCTTTCAAATGTCTAAGGAATGAAGTTTCTCCTTGAGAACGTTAAAACTACAGAGGAAACGTGAAGAATCAACTTTGACACACATGACAAATATTGAAAGGCAGCTGAAGCTGAAAGGCAACTCCTTGAAGACTTTGGATCCTTAAGAAAGTACATGAATGAGTTGGAATTCTTGAAAGAAAACCTATCCCAGGCTTACTCCCTTGGAGTAGTGCCAGGGGCTGTGCGTTTGCCTCCCCAGCCCTGTTGCAGTAATGATGTCTGAGGGAAAATCCATCTCCTCTGATTTCCTAAGGTTGGGAAGGATCAGTGAGCCGATGAACCGGGGATTCCTGTGTGTTCATTTGGGGGCTTGGAGCAGCACTGGGAGCCCATAAATCCTGGCTGGCTTTGCCCCAGCCAGGGTAAGACCAGCAGCTCTGCTGTGGCCCAAAGGGCGACCACCAGGGAGCTGGGCTGGGCTGTGCAGACCTTTCCCAGGCTCAGGGTCTCCCCGGATTGCTTTGCATCCACTGGAAAGTGCTGGGATGCAAATCCAAGGTCATGGCTGCACAGAGTTCCGTGTGGATCTCTGCAGACCCGTGGCTGTGGCACAGAGATGTGGATGTGGAGTTTTTCACAGTGAGGGTTGTGTCTCCAGGTGGTTCCTTCTGTTCTTAAGGAATGCTGTGGGGTTGAAGGTGAGTCACCCACCTTCTGTCCAGGGCAGCTACACCCTCAGCTAACGAGGGAGCCTTTGGGTTCTGGGAGAACAACATCTCTCCTGGGTGGCCTGAGCGGAGCCTGGCCTCTCTCCATAGCTGTCCCTGCTTTAGGCAGGCGTGGGAGCTGAGCCCCGAGTGGTGACCGATCCAGAAGGTGACCTTATGGACCACGGAAGCTTCACACGTGACATATCCAAACCCGCACTCCTTCCTGTGCCTCCACACAGCCCTCACACCACGTCCAGCAACACCCCAACAACACCANCACAGCCCTCACACCACGTCCAGCGTCCCTGCCTCGCACAAAAACACTCCAACAACACCGAGGTGACTCAGCTGCCCAGCCGGGAGCTTCACGCCCAGCTGAGGGACCACGCTGAGCTCTGCAAGAAGGGAGGTTGTGTAGGAAGTGGGTTTGGGCTGGTTTGGTGTGGGAGAGGAGGGATGTGGAGCTGAGCTTTCCCATGGTGGCTGCAGAGCAGAGTCATCTCCCAGGACCGGGCTGTGTCCTTTCTGCCATCCACGTTTTACAACCAATTCCCAACTAATTTTAGAGCCAATTCCCAGCTAGCTCCCTAGGAATGGCCTGTGCAGCCCTGGATGGGAAGGATCCCAGGCTGGCGAGATAACGCCGCAATCTGCGAGCTCCGAATTTCACAGCTGTGGTGAGACAGCCTTTAAAATCTCCGAGACAGAACTGGCCCTGTGCAAAGCAGAAATTGTAAGTTTTGGCCCCGTCTCTAACCTTTGGAGAGCTGCCCAGCTTCTGACAGTCTGTGATGATGTCTCTGTGGAGGAAATCCTATGCTGAAGAAAAGCATGTTGCTTTCTCCCAAAGTTATATTCTTCCTTTCATTCGGCCACCATAAAGGACACTTTGTCATCTTGGCAGATCCTAAATATTCCCTCCTAATTTTATGGGAGGCAGATATAGGGACAAAAATTAAGGATTATTCAGGAGTGTTATTTATGGCTAAGGATATAAGGGATTTGAATGGAAATGACAATTAAACTCAAGAAAAAATTCACACTACAGGTCACTGCAATCCCAACTTTTCCCCTCATGAACTCAAGCCGAGGAGGTTTTCTTCCCCTTTGTGATTTAGGCTTTGCTAAACTTCTCTGAAAATAGTTCATATATCACAGAGAGGAATTTCCATGGGGAACATAAATACATCCGTGGAAAGAAGGGAAAATTTTTCCTTGTCTCTGGGAATGGATGAGAAAGAAAGACAGTTGACGCCAGATATTAATGATGAGTGGAGGAAGCCATCCAAAGAAAAAACCTACTGAGAATACTAAAACTACCCTAAAGTCACAGACCTATAAAAATCTACTACGGAACGATGACTTTTCCACTAATACAGGCTTAGATTCAAGAAGATATTTAAGCATAGGCTTAAAGTGGTCTCAGTTTGGAAGTGCTCTTGAGTTAAATGGGTGAACTTCAGCTTTGTGGATGTGTTTTTCAGCTCTGGGGATCCCAGCTGGCATTAAACGTGCCCACAATTAAATCCAAGCTTAAGAGCTCTTGGGAGGGGAGGTTTTTTCTTCTAGTGGGACCACGTAACATGATTTTCAATTTCTTTGCTCCTGCAGGAGTTTGTATTAAATTCATAGCTCAGGGGACAGCGTTGAAGGCACTCCGAGCTTATGGATTTTGATCAGAAGGAAGTTGGATCTGTCCAAAGGAAATACAAACCACATCATTCAAATATTTTGATATATGGACACTTACGCACCTGTGCTCCACAGGCCGCTCCCATCCAGAGGGTGACAGCCGTGGTTAATCGCAGAGGGACATCAGTAGCTGATCCTTTCCAGCAAGCACCTCTGCAAAACAGAGCTTCACACTTGTGATGCCTTCGTGGACAGGAGCCTCCCAGTGGGGCAGGGAAACATTCCTGCCTTCCCTTGGTGGATGGGAAAGCAGAGGCACAGTCACGACAGCCCTGCACAGGCAAGCCCAGGCAGCCCTGAGCCCTCGTCCTGCTGCCTCCCGGAGCCACAGCCCGCGTGGGAAGTGCCACCTACGCCCTGCACCCTTCCCCACCGGTGGGCAGCTGCTGGGTTCTCCTGCCATCCATCCAGTGCCTTTGCCATGGGAAGTCAATCCTTTGCAGTGCCTTTGCCATGGGAAGTCAATCCTTTGCAGTGCCTTTGCCGTGGGAAGTCAATCCTTTGCAGCCCACTTGCCAGGGGCAATTGGTGTTTCTCCCCTCTGAAAGCCACGAGCTGAGCACCTTCTGCCACGTTTCACCCATGACCTCGCGCCCGCGCGCGTCCCCATCCTCTTATGGGGGGACACGGTCAGGAAGCGCTGGCGGTGTTCACCTGTCCATCCAGCTTTAGACTGTAGCACTTCACTGCCTCAGTCCTGCACGGGACCCCTCTGGGGACGAGCTGGGGCTACGTGTCAGCCACGAGGACGTGGCTTTTGCGTGCTGCAACGGGGCCCAAGGATTACAAAGCAAACCACGCCGGCCTTCCCCGAGCGCTGGGATTTGACATAGCTGGGTGAGCAGTTTAATTGGGTTATTAACACGTCTCCTCGCTGACATCAGGAGCATTAAAGGCTGTGTAAATAGACTGGGACAAACAGCTCTGCCAAGGTACTGCAGGCAGGTGGGAACCCCTCTCCCCAGTCCCTCCGACAGCCCCATGATTTGCTGCCGTCTTTGCATCCCTGAGGTCCAAGAGGGAGCTGGTGGAAGGCAGGAGGCAAAATCCTAGCTCCTTTCCGAGCTGTAGACAGGATTTGTGTGGTCCACACCAGCCTCACGTGGCCTTAATCTTCCTCAGAGCATCCTGGGAGCTGCACTGCTGTATACTAAAATAGTCCGGAGAGCACATTCCTACCACAGCCTTCTTTGGTTTCATCCCAGGAGGTGAGATGGACTTCACAAACATCACCAGTCCTGCTGCTGCTGCATCCACTGGGCTTCTCATCACCGCTGGGGCTTCTCCTCCTTCCCTGGGGTTCTTCCTTCTCACTCCCGGTAGAAGCACAGGGCTGTTTTTTGGAAAGGGCTTTTGGGCCGCTTGCTGTCCTGAGGCAGCGGCTCCCCCAGCGCCTTTGCTCTGAGCCAGCGCCAACCTTTGGGTGAAGCTCGGCGGCTGTCACTGCTCAAAGCTGTGCCTCAGGTCCCGAGGGAGGAGAGGATTAGCAGGGCACTTCAAAGCGTTGTGTAATTGCACTTTCACTCAACTCACACGGCTTTGTTTGCTTGATTTCGAAAAGAAATGTCAGGCGAGCCTCCAGGGACAGGCGAAAGGATCCCTCTTATGGTGACGCCGGGTAGAACAGAGCCCGCACAGCCTTGTCCCCACACGGGACTGGCGGCATCTGGGATCTTCTGGGATCTCTGGAAGTGAGGGCAAATAAATCAGCTTGGGATTCAGCCCCTTTGGCCTTTTGAACCTGCAGCAGGGAGCTCTCAGCGCTGTGCTGGAGCTCCTCTCTCTGACAAAGGGTGAGAGCCAGCTCTGCTGCATCCCCTTCCCTTCAGCCTCCCCAGTGGGGGTGCTGGGATGGGCTCAAGGCAGTCTCCTGCCTCCCTGACCTCACATTCAGAGCTGATGCCTCTCTTCTCACACACAGAAATTCCTTAAGGGAGTAAATCCCTTCGGTCTGTTTGTTGTGCTGCTTCTGAGTGCTCAAAGCTTGGGGCAGAGGAGTCTGGAGCTCCCACCAGCAGCCGAAGGGTCAGTGCCCACCTCTCCTCCTCCATTCCTAAATGGAAAAGGTTATTAAAGATTATAAATGCTATGAGAAACCAGCACACTAGAGAAGAAATCAGATCCCCTTGGCTGCTATCTCATGGAATACCAGCAGTGCTGCCTTGGTAGATTTACTACCCTCAGTCTCCTCTGCAGACAGAGCCTGGCTCAGCAGAGCTGCAGCCGTAACCTGGCTGTAACGATCAGATCGGGGATCCCTGATCCTGCACCAGGTGCTGGAAGATTCACTTTTTGCAGGCTCTAACGTGGAAACCAAATCAGCCACCTTTGGGAGAAAGTTTTAGGCTGTTCTTCAAAAGGTGCAGATTGTGTAGAAAATGGCAGTGGGGGATTTCACACAGGCACAATCAACCCCTTCAGGTGATCTTTAAGTCAATCCTGTCTTAAATTTTCCCTACTTTTCCCCCTCTTTTTCACTCCCTCTGATTAGAAATCATCCTCTGCCTTCCTCAATTTCTGAGAGTTCCTCTACTGACCAAATCCTGGCTCTGGGGATGTCCTCTTTTCTTTGATTTAATCAGTCTTCTTTCTGGCAAGTGGGTTTTGAAGAGAGAATGAGCCATTCACTTAGAAAAATGAAACTGGTGCATCATGGAAGATAAATATTGGGAACTGGTTTATCTGGTTTGAAAATATGCTCTGATTTTCTTGTCTCCCTGTTCCTGGTGAAGAGTGAACTGTTGTCTCTGAAGCTGCTCTGGGCTCTTCTCAAGTTGGTTGGGACTTAGAAGTGAAGAAATTGAAAGGAAAAAAAAAACCCAAAAGAAAAACAAGGGAATGTTTTGAAAGTTGGATGCTTTTGGTGGGATGCCAGTCAGAGGTGCCGGGTGAAGGCAGGTGATTAAGCACGTTTGCCTGGCTCATCCCCAGACATGTTGTTCCTACTAAATCAGCTTTGCCTCTCCTGAGTGTCAGCTGAACTCAGAGCTCGTCTGTCTTTAGAAACACCACAAAAACTTCTTGTCTGACAAAGGTTTCCTTTGCTAACTGGAATAAAATTCATAGGATCAACTCACTGCCGGCTCTTGCCATTTTGACTCATTGAGATAGGGAAATTTGAGGGTTTTTGTTATATTAAAGGCTGTTTTTCTGCCTGGAGATCTCTGGGGATCCCAAAACAGGGGTCAATCCCAAGTGAGCTTGTGGCCTTTAAAAGTGGGCTTGCAAGTTAAGTTTAGCCATCAAGGTGGGACCTGCTGCCACCAGGATTTGAGAAGTTCAGTACAAGAATACAATTTTTTATGGTTTCCACCTTTTATTTTCTCCTTCATTTCCCTTTCTTTTCTCCTCCCTGTTTTCTCAACCCTGGTGCTAATAAATTAGATTATCACTTGCTCTAGATCCTTTCACTCTTCAGAGAGCTGCACTGGAAGCTGAAATGCTGCCCCAGTTGCAGGGTTGTGATCTTTTTTAAGGCAAAAGGAGGGGGAAATAATTTGATTCTCATTCTTTAGCAAACCCTTGTTTGAAGAAATCACAGGGTTATATGGTGTGTTCCCAATTTCTCCCATTTACATGGGAACAGCAGCACACCCAGCGTTACCCTCAGAGTCCGGAAAAGATTTCTTCACGTTTCCAATTCTGACCAAATGGGGCCAAAAAGAAAAGCCCTTCCCCCTTGTTTGTCTGGCTGACTCTAATTCGCAGCGTTTGGGAACGGCCAAGCAGATGACAGAAAAATATCACCCTGCAGGTGCTGTCACACCACAGCCACTCTTGGGACTGGCTGCTTTCCTTCCCCACTTCCCAGGCTCCCAAAATGTGTTGGGGCTGCTTCCCGGGGGGCTTGGGGCAGGAAAGGTCATCAGTGCCCAGCCCTGGGGAGAGGGGGCTCATCACCACGTTTTCTCACCAAACAGATGCTCAGGTCAATAAACAAACACACAAATCAACTTAGTCACCGGAGTTTTTGGGAACAGAGTTCCCACAAAAAGCAGAATTCACCGGCTGTGCAGCTTTGTCAAATAGAGGGGATACTCTGGTCCCATCTGATAAGGTGAGAGGCTGTCCAAAAACAACACTGCCAGGCCCATGATCTCATCCACCCAACCAGGAACAGTGCAAAGAAGTGAAAAATTAATGTGAAAAGAGAGAGATATGCAGGAGACAGGGGGAATAAACCCCCAGGAACACCGGAGTCACCGACAGCAAGGATAAACCAGGAAAAACAAAGCTGGGCATTATGTGAGCTCTGATCCTGCCTCCTCTCCTAGCTATGGGGATGAGATGATGGCAGGAAGGCTGAAGGGTCAGGCTGGAACTGTTTTTGAGCTTAACTTTTCACGCTGTAGGAACCTGTTTACACTTTCAGGGCAAACTGTGCCGCACAGACGTGACACTGGTGTGGCAGCATCACCCCCAGGAGGGAGCAGGGGCTGGGAGTTGCCAAGTCCCAGGGCAGGAGGATGGATGGGGAATGCCCTGGATAATGAGGAGAGCCAGCAACTCTCTTTGCCCTACGTGGAAAGTTCCTTTTTAAAGCCAAAATTTAACGGAACAAACCAAAACCGGGCATTTTCACATTTTGAAACCTCAAACCTGCTTCTTGTCACAGCAGTGACAAAGTCCCAATTTTATTGTTGGGAAAGTGAAGGATAAGGAGATTAAAGAAACCAACCACAGCCACAGTTAGTAGTAGAGTTCAGAAGGCTGAAAACTTTTGTTAATCGAGTGACAAAATCATTTCTGTCCTTATGATTTTTGTCTCAAAGGGGACCTGTGAGAAAACCAGCAAATATTGCAGGAACAAAGTCCCTGAGACCCTTAAATACCTTATTAACCCACATTTGGTACCTGTAAAATCTCCATTCAGCATCAGCTTTGTGCCATTCCTCCTCGGTTTAGGAAATACTGAAAATAACCAAGCACACGTAAATACAGAATAAATGTGATTTTTTATGCATTATATATTTTTAATGTTTATATTGATTTCGAAGGCTTTGTGGGTTGTAACTCCTTGTTCCTACCCGAAAAGAAGGAAGTAGGCAGCCAACAGCAGTGGATTATATTTGCATCTTCAGCAGAGATGTTTATGAGATTTGCTGAAAAGATTGTTGTGCCATAGAAGAGAACAGAAAATTGACACGGTTTTAAGGACTTTTGAACACAAGACAGAAAACAGCAGGAGAAGAAGGGTGGAAAGTTTATACAGAAATTACTTCTGAGAATCTGACACTGGGAAAACGAGAAACACATTTCCTTGGTGGAGCAAGGATTTGGATTTCCAGGGACACAGTGAGAGCGCACTTTAACGAGTGAGGAAGAATACTATGCATTTCCTGAAAAGAGAATAAAAACAAATGAGAAGTCTCGTTGTGGCTGGAGTGAGAGTCGTCTAAAAGCAACCAGGAAAATAAGACAGAGGTGGGAATTCCTGGCGGAGCTGGGGATGGGGAGGAAAGGCCAGCTGAGTCCAATCAGCCTGGCGTGGCTCTCGTGCTCCTCCTGTCACGGGCTGCTGCTTGATGTGTCTTATCTTCTGCATCAGCCCCACCGAGCCAGGGTGTCCTTAATGAGCTGATAAATGAGACACTGAGAGCTGCGGCTTAGGGAGAATATTGTCCCTGCAGAGACCCCATTTTTCAAAGGGAACAAATGGCCTCTGGAGCTGCTGGTGACTGGGGTAACGGATGATCTGACTGAAGGCAGGGATTTTTGGGGGCATGTGTGGAAAAGGCGTGTTTTAAAGAGCTCTGACGGCAGTGGCAGGTACTGCTGAGGCACCGCAGCCCTGGGGATGGGGCTGAGCCCATGTCCCGGCTGATTCCCGTGGCTTATCTGGGGATGAGCATCTGGGGACATGTCCCACTGCTTGCTTTGAGAATCCTGTCTCAGAATCATCACGGGATGGTTCAGCTGGAAGGGACCTTAAAGCTCATCTCATCCCACCTCTGCCATGGGCGAGGACACCTTCCCAGGCTGCTCCAAGCCCCATCCAGCCTGGCCTTGGACACTTCCAGGGATCCAGGGGCAGCCACAGCTCCTCTGGGCACCCTGTGCCAGGGCCTCGCCACCCTCACAGGGAAGGATTTCTTCCACACCTCAAACTTCCCCTCTTACAGTGTGAATTTCGTTGGTGTTCTTGCACAGAGAAATCAGAGAGCCCCTTGGTAATCTTGAGCCTCTTGATTTTGAGCTCATGGATGCGGGAAATCCTCTCACACTGTCCTAAAACGTTTGAGCTGTCTGTGTGGCTAATTGCACAGTGGGAAAATATTTCCTTGAAAATATTTTGACGCTTCATCCAGGTGATAGAGCAAATATGGCCAAAACCCATTTCGTTAGATTGGATATTGGGAAGGAATTCGTCCCTGTGAGGATGGAGAGCCTCTGGCAGAGGGTGCCCAGAGAAGCTGTGACTGCCCCTGGATCCCTGGAAGTGTCCAAGGCCAGGGTGGATGGGGCTTGGAGCACCCTGGGATGGGGGGAGGTGTCCCTGCCCACGGCAGAGGGTGGCACTGGATGGGCTTTAAGGTCTCTTTCAACCCAAACCCTTCCATGGTTCTAAGACAGTGCTGTCCCTGCTGGAGAGGCACGGCTTTATGGACACACTTAATTTCCTTCCAATCCACAAAATTATTATAGCACTGGTTTGAACAACATTAGGAAGATGACGCAATGGATACAACAAAAGCTGCAGTTATCCTGAAGGGATTTCCATGTGATAATATTCAGGCCGACACAATCAACAGAATCTCTGAACTGTTCAAGTTTCAGCCAACATGGGCAATTAAGAAATCTTACCAAGAAATGTAACTTAACTCCTTATTAGCACTTGGATCCCTATCAGGAACACTGAAAAAAAAAAAAAAAGCTGCAAAAAAAAATCTCCAAGAGCATTTTTCAAATTAGCAGCCTTCAGGGCAATATAATGTAAGTTCAGCCAGAGCGAATCAAGTAGGAATAGTTAATTTAGTTCTAGGAAACTTAAGAATCCCTCATCTCCTCATCAGCAGTAACTTTGCTTGTTAAAGGAAGACAAATGAAAATATTAATCAGCAAAGATTCACACTGGGGGATTGCTTGGAATGAATCCCTCCTCCCCGGCAGCCCTGCGAGGTCATGTGTGAGTAACCGGCTCCACCGAAACGCTCCGGGCTGCAGAAACGGGATTTCAAAGCCCCGTGCCACAGCCTGCCTGGCAGCCGGGGTTGGTCACACCTGGGCAGGGTGGCTCCAGGATCGTGACCAGCGCTCTCGGTGCTGGCAGTGGTCTGAAAACTGTTTGTGTTGCTCTCTATTTTACCCAGCCCTTGGCTGGGGCTGATGAATGTGCCCTATGTTGGATCCGACGTTGGTCCTTGAGCGGGTTTTGGCTGGGATGTTGTGCACCCATGGGAAGGGGAGGCAATGCCCTCGGAGCTACATGGCCAGGTAAACAAATTATAGGACTTTTAAAATCCTGCTAATTTTTCTTTTTTGTTTTTCTCCCCGTTTTTTAACAGGAGAACCAGCTCTGGCTGGTTCTATGGACCAGAGATTTAAAAATAGCTGGGTTCCTTCCTGTCTGAGGTAGAGAGAAAGATATAAGCCTGATTTATTGGCTGTCCAGCAGACTTTATATTCAATTTCCTCTTGTCACATTCCTATCAAGTAACTGCAGGAGTGTAGCAGAGACAGGGTGAGCCTTTACAGAATAAATACATTCATTTACATGATGAATGCCCATATTCACGTGGATAAAAGTCCCTCTTCAAACACTCCAACAAATAAACACCAGCCAAACATTGTTAGCAGCAAATTGGTGCGGAAAAGCAATTGCACGTATTTTAATTCAGTGAATGCACTTTGGTAGGACGTGCGTGTGGGATGCACTGAAATGATTGTGCAGCCACATCCAATGGAATGGGGGATAAATCCTGATTTCTGGAATACAACCACGCCTTGCCTTGCCTTGCCTCGTCCTCGTCCTCGTCCTTGTCCTCGTCCTCGTCCTCGTCCTCGTCCTTCTCCTTCTCCCCTCTCCTTCTCCTTCTCCTTCTCCTTCTCCTTCTCCTTCTCCTTCTCCTTCTCCTTCTCCTTCTCCTTCTCCTTCTCCTTCTCCTTCTCCTTCTCCTCCTCCTCCTTCTCCTTCTCCTTTCCTTCTTGTTGTGCCTCTGCTGCTCCACAGAATCGTTAAGGTTGGGAAGGACCTCTAAAATCCTCAAATCCAACCCTCAGCTCAGCACCACCGCTGTGTTTTTCACTAAATTGTGTCCTCAGGGGCCACATCCACATGTTTTTTGGGCATTTCCAAGGATGGTGACTCCAGCACTTCCTGGACTCGGCACAACTGAGCATCCCACGAGTCCTGGGGGAGGAAAACCTCCCGGTGGCGTTTGGCTTGGGAGCAAACACAGGACCGGCTGAGCCAGACTTGCTCAGAAACAAGACTGAGAAAGGGAAAAGAGAAATAAATAAATGTTTTTAAAAGTTAGCTGAGTGAGATTTAAAGCTTCTCTGCAGCTCACATCCCAGTTTGGGCCAAGGTTTGCACAACTTCTGCTGCTTGAATGCAGGAGTGGATTTTCCTTGTGGGATGCTTCCACAGAGATGAAATCTTTGTTTGATGTTCAGAAGGTCCAAGTGTTTCTGCTTGGACCATCAAGCAGGAACGACATCGAGAGCTCCATTTTACGTTTCCAGGGGTTCCAGTAGCTGCCTAAAGCTCCCATAAACCTCACATTGCACACGCAAACAGCTCTTATTTTTCACTTTCATCATGTGTTAAAAATTTTTCTTCTTTTCAGAGAAAACTTGGCCTTTTGAAAGGTTTATGAACTCACACGTATTTATGGAACTGGGACAGGGAACTGACACGAAATGTTCTCAGGATGATGGATGCAGTCCTGTCTCCAGGGAAAAAAATTAGGAACCCAACCAAGGAAAAACACTCTGGAAAACTTCACATCAAACAAGAAAATGAAGGAGTGAGAAGAAATGAAACACATTTGAGATTATGAAGAGGGGGTTAGTTAATGTCTGAGTTTAGTCTGATGCCCTGGTGATGGCCCTCAGTGCAATCAGTGTGGGGACTGATTCCACTCAGGAAAAAGGCCAGCACCAGGATAAAGGCCAGCACAAGGATCACTGCAATGGCCAGTCTCGGGCATTGAAATGCATCCAGCTTGATTTGCTCCAGCGAATTCAAAAATCCCTTCCCTGCCTTGCATGAAACATAAACAAAGCCTTCACTTCGATTGCATATTCTCCTGTACAAGAATGTTATTTTAATTTCCCCCAAGAGCTAAAAAAAGAACCTTTTTTCCCCTATTTTTATTTGATATACATAATGTCGGCTGGCAGTATTAGTGTAAGTGTTTTCTATTCATGGCTTTCTGAAACTTTCTGTTAGAAGTCTTTGAAATCAAACACCCCTCTTTTTATCATATATTACTTCCTCCCTGGGAACTATTCCCTCTCTGTGCAGTGATCCCATTAGACTTTTAACTTTCAGATGTAAAAAAAAAAACAACCTACCCCAAAACCTGTGATAAAAATGTATTGATGTTTGAACACCATCCAGCACAGTCAAGTTCAAAAAACAACACACAAATTTTTGTGAATGGAAAATGAGAATTTGATTTGCTGGGAGGGGACAAACTTTTCCATAGGCTGTTGCTACATTTATTGATTTTGGGCTTACTTGGTACCACTGGTGTTTGCAGCAGCATTTAAAACAAAATTTCCAAAGGAATGGGCCATGATTTTATGGAAAACCACAAGTGACACAAGTGACTTGTAGGCTTGGCCATGTCTGCAGGGTTCCTTATTCTTGCAGCACTCACAGAGCCCAGGAATGTTGTGGCTCTCTTTGCAAGCCCTGAGATGGCATCAAGCAGGAAAAACTAGATTTGAAAGACTTAAAGCTACTGGACACACACAAGAGCTTGAAATTCTGAGCTGAAATGGATTTATATTTTTTTGGTGTTCAAAATGGTTCTTTGGATCAAATTTTATGAAAAATTTGTTTTCAGCCCCACTTCGGTCTGTTCTTTTACCATGAAGTATTTCAGTGGACTTGGAATATCCTCTTTGAATAGTTTTCTATATTTGTCAGATAGATTTATTTAATAATAGAAATGTTGTGAAGTTAAAGCTATAGATCTGTTCCATCTGAAATCACCCACTCCTCACCCAGACTCTTGAGCATCCTGAAGGGCCTGGGCAAGTGTTTGGAATGTAAAAGAAACCTCTCAGGCAATGGAGATGAAAAGGAGGAAAAGCAGAGGACTCAAGGTGTCCCGACTGAATTACCTGGGCATGACAATTACTGGAGCACGCAGGGTTAGGGATTTAAGGGATTTACACCTCTGGAATGAGAGGACAGAGGACACACCTCACCCTGGGCTGGGACTCTTTGTTTCCAGGCTGTATAAATACACAAATGTAGTGGTGACGACCCCAAGGTGTGAGAGCCATCTCCCCCTTCCCACTGCATCCTTAACTCACCTGATTTATTCCCAAATTGCCTTTTCTGCTGCTGGTGCTCAGTATTTCCCACAGGAACCGCTCCAGGACAGCAGAGCACACTCATTCCTTGTCCTCAGATGTCTGTGTGACCACTCCGTGCTCCCTGCCCAGCACACCTTGGCCAGGTCAGTCCTGGGATGCTCTTTCACTTCCTTGGCTGGAAACTCATCCAATCCCTGCCTGGAGGAGCGCACGGAACCCCCTTAATTTAACACATCTCCTTCATGCTCGTGACATCCACACCTGCCCCCAAAACTCATGCAAGCACGGTGACAATTTAGAGAAAAACCAAGTTCAGGAACCCTCGAAGTGATTTCATTAAAATCAAACAAACTCCTGGTGCTTGACATAATTAAGGGTGTTTGATTTGGCTCTCCAGCAATGAAACAGCCTCTCACAGAAAAGTGGTTGCAGCTTTTGTCCCAACAAATATGAAGCATCATTTATCCTCCACCAGTTCTGTACCAATCCTCTTCTGTTCAAACCTTTCAAACATTTCTTCTTTTTCACTTTTCCTGGCCCTGTAGAGCCAAAAGAAATGTTTGACAGGTATTAATTTTGAAAACAAATGGTCGATTTTCAGCTCAGCTGCTGACGAGAAGGCAGGGAAAGAGCAAACTGCAGCTTGTTTTAATTGCAAACTGGGAATTTTATAAACAAAATACACGCACGTATCATTTATAATCATGATCCAGGCCAGAGCAATAATTATGATAAATCCTTTGTCAACCCTACTAAGAAGGCTTTTATGAAGTAGTAGGGAATTAATTCACATTCTAGACAATGGCTCAATGAAATGCTTTCCAGCTTCTCTGCCATATGGAATTCCACATGGGCTGCAATCAGATGTCCCCCAAATCACACTTTTTTCCTTGCTTAACTCCTTGACAGTTTAACATAAACAAGCACTGAATTCATTAAGCTGCAATTTTTAAGCCTTCTAATTAACTGAAACAGCTGAAGTTTGACTCTTCAAACACATGTTTAAAGGCTTAATTTTCAAGACATAAACCACTGGGAGACCTGCAGTTTATTAACATTTGAGGTGTTCAGCAGAGAACCTTTCCTCGTGTCATTCTTCAGGGCTCTGCAAAATGTAGACCTACAATATTTTAACATAAGGCAATTAACAAAATACCTCATTTTTATAATGAAGGGCATTATTGCTTTGATTTGGAAACGGAATTTTTGACTATGAGCTCCCTGATTATTTTGTCCTGTCTTATCGGACAATTTTCGTTGCTCCATTAAATGTCCAGTGGCTCCCTAAACAGCACTTAAGCAAACTGCACCAAAGATATTTAAGATTATTCCTCAAAAACCAGGCATGTCTCTGCTCCATGAAGTTCCTGCCACATTCAAGACAGTCCATTCAATATTTTGGATGCAGCCTTGACCCAGGAGAAGGGAGTTTTAACCCATTAAAGTCTTTTAATCGTTGCCATGACTTGGGAAATGTGCTTATGGAAGTGCCTAAGTTTTAATCCTTCAGTTTCAAATATTAAAAACCTGGATTTAAAATGAGAAAGGGAAGGTTTAGATTGGATATTGGGAAGGAATTCTTCCCTATGAGAGTGGGGAGGGCCTGGCACAGGGTGCCCAGAGAAGCTGTGGCTGCCCCTGGATCCCTGGAAGCGTCCAAGGCCAGGTAGGATGGGGCCTGGAGCAAGCTGGGACAGTGGAAGGTGTCCCTGCCCAGGACAGGGGTGGGACTGGATGGGCTTTAAGGTCTTTTCTCACCCAAATCATTCTATGATTTTGTGCTTTACTTTATTACACAAGAATTGGGAAGGTCTGGAGAATGCTAATGCATCCCTGTGTGATCCTCGCCTGCAGCCAGGTGAGGCCAGAAGTGCCAGGAACACCGCAGATATTTGGTTACTCCGAAAGTGTTTTTAAATCCAACCCCTTGGAACTTGATTTAGTCACTTTTTAATTCTTAAATTAAAGTAAACACAGCAACAGCACCACTTTAAATAGGGGCAGACACAACATTTCTGCGAGTCCAGGCCCTCATGGCCATGGCACCGTGGCAAAGACACAGATCAGAGCTGGTGGAAGGCAGAAAGCCCTTTTAGCTCTTCTTATCCCACCACTTCTGGATGGATCCCATTCCAAACAAACCTGACGTGACCTCTGCCACACCAAATTGTGCGGTGGGACTTGGAGGATGATCCTGGATGCTGAGCTGTGCCCTCTCCTTTCAGATGAGATAACAAATCCGACCCGGGCACCAGGTGCTCTGTCCTGCTGGGGGGTTCACGTGTGAAATGTGGAGAGAGGAGGAAATGACAGGAAGCAAAGCACCATCAGCAAAACTTTCATGTGGGTTTTGTTCCCAGGAAACCACTTCCTCTGTTTGTATGGGCTGGAAGGGGATGGGACTGCACGGGGGCTCTCGCTCTCAGCTAATTTAGCCAAGCCAGAAAAGCCATGGCACCCAACTAAAATCAAAGGAGGGGTTTTTTTTTGTTATCCTATGTTTATCTGGATTCCGCTGTCATGGAGTTTTTGTTGTATGGGAATTTTCCTCCTCTTCTTTTTCTTTTCTTTCCCTCATGTTTTCCCTACCAAAACTGATTACAGTGAAATAAATTTTTGAGTGTTAGCTTGAACTAGAGGGAAAAAAATCCTCTAAACTCTTGTAAATGGGGAACAAGACATGGATTTACACCAGGGAGGAGCACAGCAATGCACAGTTCGACTGACATTTGGATAAATGACATTCGCTAGTGCTCCCTCATCTCATCCATCTCTTATCTACCGAGGGTGAGGGTTTTTCCAAAGGGAAAAAGCCCAGTAGGTTTCTGGCAAATTCTGGCACATTCTCCTGTGCTCAGGTAAAAATGCACATTAATATATATTAATATTCAGTAATGGTTGGAAGGCTGCTTTGCTTCTAATTTTAAATATAAAGATGTATCTAGTGGGAGGAGATGGAGAGGGATGTGTGCAGTCCCAGCACTGTTTGATTTCCACACCGCTGTGGAAATGCTCAGTGCTTTCCTGAGCTTGTTTTTCCCTTGGCCACCCACCTGTCTGTGCCTCCAAGGGGTTGGAGAACAGAATACAAAATCTGAATATCACCATTTCAGCTTCTGCAGTAAAGCTGAGTGCAAAACTCCTGTCACAAAACTCCTGATGCAAAACTCTCTTGAGCAGACACAAACCACCGTGGTGCTCCTGAGGAAAATATCGACTGTCACCACCGCTGATGACACAAAGACCACAGAAGCCAAGGGAAAAAATGAACCCTCTTATTGGCTTTATTTTCTATATGCAGGCAATGACACAGCAAAGACTCTAAGCATGTCCTTAACTGTAAATCTGGGAGTGGTTTTACTGAAATTAAAAAAGATTTCAATTTATTGTTAAACTTTTGCATCTGCTTCCAGTCAGCACTTCTGTGCCACTGGAGAGGCACTGGGTATCGTCGTACAGTAGAGTGGGGAAATGAAGGTGTTAATTAATACTAATCAATAAGTTTTCCATTGTGGAGAAGCTCTTGAGGAAAAAGCACTGTCATCCCAGAACATCTGCCATGGAAAACGTATGGGCAACAAGGGTTGAAGTGGATTCTCTGCATATGAGGAGGTTCTTACAAACCTCACCTCATTAAAAGGAAAGAAGTGAAAAGAGTTTAAATTCAGTAGTGCGTTGTTTATTATCATAAAAACCCTTCAAGGCAGAGGAAGGTTCCATTTGTGTCTGAAAGAAAAGACAAAGTCTTTTATGGTTGATCCTTCCAGCAGCCATGCTTAGGTTCTCACCACCCCTACCAATAATGCACTTTTAAACCAGTAAAATCCCGTGTTTCTCTCCACATACAGATGGTTGTGAAGGCTTCAGGTTGCCCCAGTTTCCAACGTGGCTGTGACAAGGGCAGCTGCAAGGGTCAGCCCGGGAATTACTGGATCTCCTGGACGTGAGGGGTGAAAACTGGGATGGGTTCATGGGGAATAGAGCAGGTAGGCTGCTGTTCCCTCAACCAGAAACTGGAGGAGGTTGTGGGAAGAGAAGGAGTAGGTAGGAAGCAATTTTATGGATCTGTAACCAGTGAATTTGTAAAACAAAAAAAATGGGGAAAAATTCATAAAGGGAGCCGGGGTAAAGCCTTGTTTTAGCTGATAATGCCCCTACATTACATCAAGAAGATGAAGAGGAGAAATAATCCTTAAATACAGCAGGAAGCTCCTAAATGAGAAGCACAGGGAAAGGTGTCCCTGAAGCCTCGTGTCCCGAGGTGCATCTGGAAAAGCACAGTGTGGCACCGGCCCTCTGGCAGGATGTGGATCTGGCCGAGGGCTGGGAACTTCTGGCTTTCCCTGCTGACCCAGCATCCAGCCCCCGGGGTGGTGGTGTGTCCTCAGCACAGAAAAACCATGGAGTGGGAAAGGGAATCGCAGTGGTGTCACCTGCCAGCTTGCAAAAAGCAAAACCCAAGCCAAGCTGCATCCTGGGGCCAAAGGCTTAGCGGGGTTAGTCACCAGCAGCCAGAGCATCCCAAAATAAACATCTCCGTGTTTTTTGTTCCTCGGTTGGACGCCTGCGCCCCTCGAGCTGGAATAACCTTCCTGGAGCGCCTCAGGATTCGGTTTGGAGTTAGAAGCAAGGCCTTAAGTCAATGAACAGCTGCTGGAAAAATCCATGCTAGGAAAGACCTGGGCACATTGTGAGAGGGATGGTACGGGGGGAGGAAAGAGCAGGACCCCAGGGCACATCTCAGGGCAGCACTGAGAGCACAGAGCAAACCTGCTCCGAAGCTGCTGCTGCCCCGTCCTGTCCCAGCCTTCCTCCTCCTGCTCCTCTCCTTGGGGATGCATCCTAGCTGGAGACCAGAGAAAACTGCCAACTGCTCCATTTAGAGGAAAATTTTAACCTCTTTTTCTGCCCAGGAGCATTGCCAGGCCAATCACTGAGCTCTCAAAGGGCATTTGAGCAGTGTGATTTGTGAAATGCTCCTTCAGGTATTTTGCTGAGTGGGCTGATTGTGGCTGGATAAGCACAGTGCACCCATTTCTGTTCCTCAGCTGCAAGGATGTGGGTCATGTCCGGTGTGAACAGTTCCACTTAACAGCGCACTTTCATTCCCTGAAAATGTGCTGATGTAAGATAGAAATCATCATTCCATGGACATTTGCCCTGGTGAAGTCCAAAGCAAACCAGTTGATAGGGACAGCAGAGCTGCCTGGGGAACCAAGGGTGATGATGGCACTGCTCCAGGTCTCTGGCACTGTCATCCCACCCGCTCCCACCACCAATTTCCTTGTTTCTTCACTGTGATGAAGAAGAACTCCTCGTCCTTGGGACAGCAAAATTTGGTTTGTTTTCATCTCAGTCCTTGTTTTCCACAGACTGCTTGGTAATTTTTTAGGCCGGCACTGATGTGATTGATAAAATTGAAAGATTAGAATCCGAATTGTGCCAAGGAGCTTTCCCTGGCTTTGAGCCATTGCTGGAGGTGGCTCTGATTCTCTCCACCACCCACACCCTTCCCCTCAGCCAGGCTGAACAACCCGAAGGAGACTTTTGATTTTGTCACCCATAACTTGCAGCTGACTTTGGAACAAACCCCATCGTGGTGATGACCATGAAGTCCAGGGAAGATTTAGCAGACTCCACTTGCTTTAAATACCCCAAAATTTCACACAACTCTTCGCTTTGCTCTGTTACCCCCACGGACCAGAAGCATCCTGGGTCAGGTCTTGTGGTTTTGCTAAGAACAACAGACATGGGATAATGACACAAATAGGTCCCGACCTCCAGCTCTGCCTGGTCTCCCATTAAATCCAAGTGGTTTGGATCGGAACCAGCGCAGTAACACAGGTTGGGAGTTGTCCCTTCACTCTGTGCCACTTGTGGTTCTGCAGGTATTTGGATAAGGACATGCTTGGGAGGAGTTTTTGTTGTCTGAAATCACATGTTGAGAAGAATAAGGGGAAATCGAAGAACATTCCTGAGCTTTAATTATCTATTTATTAATAATTATTCTTTTTGGAGAAAGAAAATGCTTTAGTAAAACAGCAATAGGTAGGAAATTGTTGGTAAAATTCTTCTTATCATGTTTGTTTTGCCTTCTTAGGTCCTTTCACCTCCAGCTATCTCCACATGGCCATGGAAATGCAGGTGGTGGGCATAATTTTGGTGTTCAGGATTAAAATGGATGTTTCTTATACAGCTACAGGCCTGATCCAAATCCACTGAAGCTGACAAAGCTGCAGATGTCACCAAATCCATCTGTAATTATTTTCTGAAAAGAAGTCCTTAGCACAACCTCCAGGTACAGTCCATGCTCTGGGTGTTAGAGGTGCATCTGCTTCAATTTATGGATGGGCATTTTTCTTTTCTTGTGTGTGAGTTCAAACAAACATCATAAAGGCTTTGGCACCAAAGGAAAATAATGAGAAAGGACAAAAAAAAGTGTGAGGAAGGAGAAAATAAGTAATTAGACTGAAAAGCAAAATCGGTCATTCCTTTCCTATTGAACTAAATGGATAAATCTGTGTCTTCTGAAAAAAAGTGAAACCACCACTATGCTCCAAAACCCAAGGACAATCATAAGTGACTGCAGCTCAAATTGTGAAACATTCTGGGGACACAACGACTTCTTTGGCTCCCACAGAGACCCTGCAAAGCACTCAGAGTGTCCCAGAAAGCTTTACCTTCATTAAGAACCCATATCCCTTACTGGAGCACTTTTGTGAAACTGCGAGTAAAATGTAATGAGTTCAGCATTTTCATATCATTCTCATTTTCTGAGCTGATATTTGAGATAAAAGACAAAGCCTGCCTTGGTTTCAGTTCAGAGGACGTTCTGTACTATGGCTTCACTTTGCTGAAATCCTGATCAAAGCAGAGCTGTGAAATCTTACTATCCCATTGCTAACTGCACTGTTGACTTTGTGCATACTTCCAAAATCCCTGCTTCCCCTTAGACCTTTTGACCACCTTATTAAAAGGAAAAAAAAAAAGGCCAGATATTTGCATTTGGTACTGTTCAGTACTTTCTTGCTAGCAAAAGCCTTGCTGGTGAGGTGAAGCACAATTTTCCTGTTCTGTAATTAAAAGAATAAACCTTTTCCTGGGTACCTCCAAGGCTGCTCTGCTCTGAAACACGGGTGGGATCATTCTGCCTATTTGGAGGGATGCAGTTCATTAACCTTGGAGACACCCCCCTCATCAAAGAAAGGGGCAAAACGACTCACGAGTTTTCCCTCTCAGATTCTCTGATTATATTAATCCCAGAAGATCTGAACTTCATTTTCTTCCCATCCGGGACGAGAAGCCAGCAGGGAGAAGTTCAGGGCACCCAAATGTTTCCGTAAGTGTCTCAAATAACTTCACGTGTTTCAGCGCAGCAGCTGTGTAACCACGAGCGGCGGCGTGGGGCTCCCCATCGGCCTCAGCCCGTCCCTGTCCCTGGGATCTCCGGGGACAGGGACCATTCTGGGGGTACTGGAGGGTACTGGGACACCTCACCCTTCATCAGGTGCATGGAGATACTTCCTGCCACCCTTTTCCCAGCAGCTTTTTCCCCCCGGGAGTGGGATTTTGAAGCACGAAGGGAAGGAGATGTTGCTGGGATGACAGGGTCAGAGATGTGGCTGTCTGTGACAGAGTTTTCCAGGCGAGTTTCCCAGCAGGGAAGGCACCAGCTGGGCCAGCGGCTGCTTTGAGGTGACACTAAAATGTTCCTGTTGTTCCTGGGATGGTTTCACGCAGTGGCCGTGGAGATTGCAGACCTCCAGCAAACCATAATTTCCATTTCAGCAAATTAGACACCTCGGGGACACCCTCGTGGGCGGGGAGGGATGTTTCAGGAGCTGGATGTCAATGCCAGGAAGAGTCCCTGGATAATGGATGGGCTCTAACACCACAGATGGGGTGCCTGCATGAGAGCTTGGGGCACAGGGACATCCCCACCCAGAGCGGGGCATTTGCCTGTGCACGTGTGCAGGGGTGACTGGGGGAGCTGACACGGTGTTCAGCTTGTTTCTGCGGCCTCTGAGCGTCAGCCTTGAAGTCAATCTTCTTTCCTGGAGGAAAAAATAGTAGTTCTGACATTCCAAGAAATCCCAAAGGGAAAAATACTGAAAATTAAATGGGTTGGTCTCCATCCAACTCACTTACTCAGGGGAGATAAATGATTTCGTATGCTAATGACCATTCCCTCAAATCTCTGACATTTTCTTACAATGTACTTAAGTACAGTTTGTTTTGCTTTCTGTCTCCACAACAATTACAAAGATTTATATTTTATTGCTCCGGTTGTGTTTGCCAGGACCACACTTCCTTTCCTTTTTAAAGGCACAGGGATATTGTCTGGGACGGCACAGAACGGCGCTTTCCGAACAGCTAAAATGAAAATAAACAAGGCTGAACTTATCTTGTGGAAGAGGGCAGACACTTTCACTAGGCACAGCAAAGCCAATAAAGGCTTCTGGCTCTTTTCTCCTCGACAGATCAGTACACACAGACTCAGCAGCAGTTCATAAGCAAGACAACTCTGTCACCTTTTGTGATAACTCCAAATTAATTCCTCCTTCCAAAGTGATTATGAAGGGCTCAAACCTGCCACCTTTCCCGGCGCTGCTGGTGGTGAGGGCTGATTCCCCCTGCCTACTGTTTGGCAAAGGGGGTGCCTGGGGAGGAGGGACGCCTGTGCTGGTTCAAGCTGGTGGGAGAACAAAGTCTCACTGTACGCAGGGGCACGGAGCACAAGCGAGGATTGTTCCTGGTGACACCTTTCCTTGCCTCCTCCACCCATCTCCCAGCGCTGCCAGTGACTCACAGCTCCTCTGAGGAGAACACACAGGACGAGCAGAACTTTGGTTCCCGACTCTGCGGGCCGGGATGCCGGTGCTAAACGAGCAGGGTTGGGTTGAGGCTGCGGGGGTCGGAGGTGAGGTCACGACTCAGGCTGGAAACCAGATAACCCTGGGCTGCAGTGGCACTTTGCCCACAGCTAAGGAGCCTTTTTGGTCACCCTGTGTGAGCCACGCTGAGCTGCTCAGCCCCACGAGGGGTGCTGAGCCCCACGATGCTGCTGGGGCACCTCATTGCCCGCCACTCATTCATCCTTTGCTCTCATTGTGCCCCGTGTTGCTTTGAGAGCATCGTGCCCTTCTCGACCTGCTGGCTTTGCAGACACAGGGTGGTCAGCGATGTCCTGACTCACTGACCAGCGCTGGCTGCCCAAGCCCTGGGAGGTGACCACGGGAGCTTTGCTGGTCCTCTCCGACCCAGCCCTCATGAGGGGTGGTCGTGTGTGGGAATTGGTTTCACGGCTCCAGCCAAAAAACGGGCTGCAAACGGTGACCTCACAGCAGGTCCTGTTTGTACAGACACGGGGAGAATCCACTGATTGTGGCTTTCTTGGGAATCCGTTGCACTCCGTGAGTAATGTGGACCACAAGATGAAAAAAACTAAAAAGGAAGTCTTAAAAAAGAAAGGAGAAAAGACAGTGGAGTCAGTGTTTTCTGCTCTGTGCTCTGGACATCTTGAGCAACACCATTCCCAAAAGTCTCTGTTCAAATGAACTGTACCAGTTTGGAAACGGAGAGCCTGGTGAAAGACGATGGTGAAAAATCCCTCTCTTTCAGGATCATCACCATTTGCACGGATTCCAGCAGAAAAATGCAAAGTGGTGGTGATTGCAGTCTGTGATAAACATCTGTGCTCTCATTTAAACAGTTTAAAGAACTGCACTAGCACTGGTGTTAGCTGGAAAACTCCCACAGCCAACTGCAGCTCTTCCTAACTTCCTAACTATCCCCTGTCTAAAATTACTTAGGCTAAGGAATGTGCATTGTACATCCCTTATTATATATCCTTTATCACCATTCTCTCTATGGATTGCAGGGGTGGACTCAGACTCAGAAATTCAGATTTTGATTCTTGTCCCCATCCTTAAACTTCTTGTATGACCTTGGGAAAGTCTCCTTGTGCTTGTTTATCACTCAGTACTTTGGGAAAAGGAAATAAGAACGTGGGATCCTCTTTTGTGGGATGCAGAACACAGCTTTTTGCCAAAATTTGATTGAGAAAAAATGCCAATCACTTCCACAGTTAATGAAAGAGCAGAGGGATGCCACGAAGCACATTCAAAACTTTAATATTTCCCGGTTGTTCTGGAGATATTTTGGGTTTCTCACCACTAGTCAGCCTTCCTTTGCCATTTGTTCCTGGTGTCTTCCAGCAATTCCTTGTGCGGTGCTCATCGCAGCAGTCTTCATCTGGTGCCAGTTGAAATATGCAGCCATTATAAAGATATTTTATTTCAAAGCTTCCCTCTCTGCTTGTGGCCAGAACGTCTGAGTATCTTCCACCATGCTTCTGCTAATAACAATATTAATATTATTATTATTATTAATAATAATGGCAAACAGCAGAAGAGTTCTCAGCTTGTGCTTGGTCTACACACTGCTCCTTCGAGCTGGTTTCGGGAGGAGAGAGGATTTTGCCAATTGGATGCTGCAATTCAAGGTGTGCTGTGGGCAGACCCCACCTGGCCGTGGAATGGACGAGGATTTGGCTCCAGCCCCACTGGCAGGACATCCAGTGGTGCACATCCCTGTGATGTGGCTGTGGCTTCCTCTCCCCATCCTCCCGCTGCGTGGAAGCGTGGCCAGGCCACCAGCGCGGGCAGCATCTCCAATTAGCAGAACAATAAAGTCTGAGCTCCTATTCCCGAAGGGAAAACCTAAATTGTGAGGTCTTGCCTAAAAATATGGATTATGAAAGTGCATCCATTTCTATTGTCTCGGTGAAACATTGTGTTAACTGAGCTTAATCAGACACACATTATTTGTCTCTGTGGATGGAATTCTCTGGCCTGTGTTACCCAGGTCACAGCAGATGATCTAATGGTCCCTTTGGCCCTAAAATTCCCTGAAACAATGAAACGTGGGTTTCATTAATGGAGCTAGACTTTTGGAAGACTGAAATATGAGCTACACATATCCTAATAATACATCTTTCAGATTCCTACGGAGTTTGTCCATCTTTTTGCCAGACTGCAGCTTGTGGAGCGAGGCAGGGCCCTGATCTCTCTCCCTTGGGAACAAACTCCTAACCCAGCTTTGTCCATTGAAAGGCAGATGTCTGCATGCTCTTGCAAGATGTTTGACCGTCCAAAACCAAGTCTCTGGAGAACCTTAATCTCCTTTTCTCTCCTTTCAGTCATGGGTTGTATAACTCCTGTTATCCATTATATGCATTGTGTCAAATCCCAAACCAAAGTCCTGCTCCTGTGGGCTTTAGTTCCTCCATTTTCTGTGGTGAGCTGCTTTGACATCAAGAAAAGGATTACAGAAGGCTTTGGGGTGACCTAATTCTGGGACATTCACTTGATGATCCTTGTGGGTCCCTTTCAACTCAGAATATTCTGTGATTCTGTGATTGCAGCCTTCCAGTACCTGAAGAGAGCCTACAAAGACGGAGAGGGATGTTTTACAAGGAGCTGGAGCAACAGGACAAAGGGGAATGGCTTTACACTGGCAGAGAGTAGGCTTAGATTGGACATTAGGATGAAATCCTTCCCTGTGAGGGAGGTGAGGCCCTGGCACAGGTTGCCCAGAGAAGCTGTGGCTGCCCCTGGATCCCTGGAAGTGTCCCAGGCCAGGTTGGACGGGGCCTCGAGCAGACTGGGATAGTGGAAAGTGTCCCTGCCCATGGCAGGGAGTGGAATAAGACAATCTTGAAGATGCCTTCCAACCCAGGTGATACGATATGAATCATCCCAGGGTGATTCTGGGCTAAGGCGATTCCTGGAAATGCAATCCCTCTGGATCTGCTTGCATTTGCTGAGGAACTGATGGCTTGTCCCATATCTATAATTCTGCAGAACATCACCCTTTGTGCTTCTCCTGGTTCATCCCTGAAGCAGGGCAGGCCCAGAGGAAGCAGTTACAGCCTGGCAGACAGGAGGTTAAGCAAGAAGACTTTCAGCAGTGAATGACACCAGCAAGAGATGGCACCAGGGGACAGTGCAACTGTCACCTCAGAGCAGCCACATCCGCATGAGCCAGGCTTCTTCATCCAGCTCCAACCCTCTCTGACCTCCTTGCCGAATGCCTGTGGATGTGCACAGCCACCGTGGAGAGGGTCCCAGACTCAGGAGCCGTCTCATTTTTGTGAAAGACCAAGGACAAAACAAAAAAGCTGCAGAAGGATCGAATTGCAAGAGGCAGCCCCCCTTGCCCGGCCGGGGCAGGCTGTGATTACAGACAATACCTTCCGGATTTCCAAGAGGGAAGTGATATATCCTTCCCAGGGCAGGCCCAGGACAGCTGTCATGCTTTGTGGCTGCCCTGGGTATGCAATGATGTCATTTCAGAGAAAGAATCAAAGATTGGCTTCAGTTTGAGGAGGTTTAGCTGTTTTGGTGTTTTTTAAACTTTGCCTTCATTTCCTTCTTTTTTTTTTTGCACGAAAATTTCACCCAGAGATGTTTCCAAACCCAAGAGCCTTCCCTCCCCGCTCGCTCTCTCCCTGCTGTCCCGTGCTGGCGCCGGGCACTGGATCCTTACTGGGAAAAGGGAAGGTCACACGGTTTACTGTCAGCCACAGAGACCTCTTTGGCCACGGCGTGAATCACTCTGGAGAGAGGCTCATTTTCTGCTCCACCTCCCGAAATGTCAGAGAAAAATAAACCCCACTGTGTGACTGTAATGAGGCATATTCTGGGCCTGTTTATTTTGTAGGCAAACAGCCACTACCAGCAAGCAGAGTTAGCTATAGGTTCCAAAAAAATCTCCTTTACCAAGGATATTGTATGTAGAGGAGGACTGCCAAGTTCTCCAGGCTGGAATGTCTGTTTTCCAACGAACAGGCTCTTCTGGCACATCTTGAGCAATCCAGAGTCAGATGGGCAACCGAGTGAGTGATGCGGAGACCCAGCGCCAGCAAGGGGAATGCCACCATGGCAAGGGGAAAAATCAGATGTAACTCCAGTCCTGAATCTCTGTCCCACTCCCAAAATTCATTCATCTTCTCCTGAAGGAGGAATCATCTCAGTCTTGGCCTGGTGACCAAATCCATGCTGGCTTATCACTCAGCCAAGCCGGTCTATCAACACTGGGAGTTTCCATCTCCAGGGACGGGCTGCAGGAAGCCAAAATCTGTCACCTCTTTCCTCTGCCTCATTAGATCCTGCCTTTCACAGGATGCTGGAATCAAGGTCCTTGTGTTCATGGACAGATAAATCACCTCAGACCACCGAATAATGGGAATTCTAACACAAGGGCCTATCTGTGGGACTGATGTTTTCACATTCCCAGTAAAACTTTACGAGGCGGGAAGTGCAATAATTAAGAAAAAGTTTTACAAAAAGCACCAACTAACTTTTAAAAAGGGCTCTTGGGTGCGAGTCTGTCATCGTGAGTGGGGTTTGCTGAGCCTCAGCATCAGGGTTTTAATGTTAGGAAGAGCTTTGGATGGGGACAGCAGTACTGCTGTGAGAGGAAGGATTTCCCATCTCACCTGTGGGACTGGAGCGCTTTGACGAACAGGTTTTTGTAATTCAGGGCCCAACGCGTAAAAGTTTAGCCACCAAAACCCACCAGCAGCTTTCAAACTGGAATATCCAAAAAGATGAACCCCCTTGAGAAGTTTTATTTAAGTTTTGTAGGGACTTTCAAGGCTGAGAAGGTTTGTTTAGGCGAATCCAGCTTCATCAGCTGATGATGAATTTGGGCCCAATGACACGATGTAATCACACCAAGTTTGAACAAAACATCTAGACCAGAGTCATATTTCTGGCAGTGGAAATGTATAAGAAAAATATTAAAAATATATAAATAGAGTGAAAATGTGTAAGGCTACCTCTAAACTCTCTCACAGCCTCCAAAACTATTACTTGCAGTAGGTGATTATGTGTATTTGTGAACTTTAACCTTCTGCTGGCCTGATCTTGGCAGAGCTGAGGTGCTTTGCTCTCCGTGACTCCAGCAATCTCGCGCTGTCCCTCTGGCTGTCGGGAGCAGGGATCTCCTCTGGGGTCTCTCCCCGCTCCGTGAGATCATCGACACATTTGCACTTCTGTTCCCAGATTACTTCCACACGGGCCTACCTTAATCAGCAAAGTGTCGATTCCCACACTTGGGAATGACAATTGCAGTGGTAATTTTAAAGGTATTTTTCATCTGCAAGGAGCCAAGACCTTTTAAAAGCAGCAACATCAAGGGAATATTTGTTTTAAAAATTTTAGCAGGAGGGGATGGCTATTTGTGCACTTTATGTTTCCTTTCAACTTCAGCTCCATTTTTTGCTCTTGCAGGCAGAGTTTTCTGTGTAAGCAGTCGCTCTGTGACTCCTTTTCCTCTTCCCTGTAAATGCTGGGTGCCTTGTAGACCAAGAAGCCACAATTGGGAATGCATTCAGAGACCATTAGTACAGGAAGTTGGGTCAAATCCAAAGAAACCATGAAGCAGAAAGTTGGAATACACTGGATGAATGGCCTTTTCATACCGCCGCTTTCAGGTGGAGTTTGTTTTTGGATTAAAGGAGTTTATTCAGGTATTCACAAATATCCCGGCTCTCTGAACTGGCCGGAATGTGGAAACCTCCAAGTCATAATCAATTGCCGTAAAAGGGATTGGCATGTTCCAACTAGGGAATAGAGGGATGAAAGAGTCATAATTAGGTGACACGCCTTCAAAACGGGATGAAAGGCCCAAAACATCCTCAAAGACACGGGCAAATATGAAAATCTCAAATCACCTCTTTCTTTATTCGCAATCGCGACGTTCCAAAAACGTTGGTTTCAGATGTTTTGTGTGCACCGAAGTCCCACATCATTTTTAACTCCCCTCCTTTGCCTGCTTGGCTGGGGACTTAAAAAATAAAAGGCCCAACACGAGTGAAATGCGACAGAGCCTTGTTCTCTCCCCTCGCGGGGGCTGCCGGAACTGAGATTGCTGTGTCCTGGGTAATATAAAAATGCTCAGAGGGAAAGTCTGGATGGTCGAGGTGCGATGCCATGGAAAATGCTGTCTTTGGCAAGGCCGTGCTCAGAGATACAGCCACAATTTTTCCTTTTGGACACATGAAAGAGGGAAGCTGCTGACCTGAGTTCAGCAAAGGCAGGATTAGAAATCAAAGCAGAAAGAAACTGGAGTGGTGATCACCACAGGGAGCAAATATGGATGGAAAACATCCCTGGGGGAGGAGAAAGACAGTGCAGCACATTTTTTTTTCCTGCTAGGAGAAGTGTAGGGATTATGTCCCTTCTCCCCACTTGAACTTCCAGGAATGGCACATTTTTGTGACCTGTAGGTGATGACCTTGATCTGGCTCAACAAAGACCTCGATATTCCCAGCACAAACCACCTTTGGCTGTTTTCAGGCATAACTCACGTCGTGTTTGCCAAGAGCTCTGGAGATGCAATTTGCAACAGAGGTGTTAATTATTGTCTCTGCAAAGCAGCTGAAAACATGGATTTAGAGCCCACTTTCAAGGCTGGGAACTGAACACAAAGTCGGGTCTTTCTGCACTCCTTAGGCTCAGCTTATTTCAAGCCTCATCTGCTTTGTGCTGTTGTCAGTTGGAGGCTGTTGTTTCCCAGGCCAGTGTTAATGAAATGGGAGGTTGTTGGGAACTGGCAAGTTCTCTGGAAATAAGTGAAACCTTCTCCCCTTCTCATCCTCAGCACATAAACACCCCTTATAAACAGCAAATATACCAGAGGAAAATCCACATTTTATACATCCCGAAGCACTTGAACCTCTGAGGTCTCTGCATTTAGAGAAACAGTCAGCATGGCTTCAGACATCCTTCAAAATAAAACCTACTCCCACTCCTATTACATAGTGGCAAATATTTGGCACTTACTAATAGTGCCTGAATTACCTTTTTTTTTTCCCTACTGCGGTCCTAACCACCCCACATGGCACACACCTCGTTCTTCCAAACCTCACAAAGTGTCCTTTCCCCCTCCCACAGGTGCACAGGCGTGGAAGGACTGGAGGGTTCAAGCACAGCCTTGGAATCTGCTTTGAATACGGACTGCTGCTGGCAGGAAAGCAATATTTGAAAGGGTATTATTGCTGAATTTATTACAACAGGGTCGGATGTGTGCGTTTTTATGCAGGGTTTTTGCTCTGACCAAGATGCTGAACCAAATTCCATTTTGGTTCTCGTATCAACAATTGTTGGGTGCAGCCAGCCAACATTTTTTGATGGAGCAATTTTCTACCCGCACTGGAATGCTGTCTAAATTATATATGAAATGCAGGAATTTGGGATAAATTTACAACTCCCCAAAAGGTGAGATATCGGATTTTGGCTCTCCCACTTCTTTTTAATAATGGCAAAGTCATTTTAATTTAGTGCCACAGAGACATTTAATTTTGATTTTCTTCCTTTGACTCATTTGGGTCAAGCAGTCCATTATATTTAATAGCATATTATTTTTACATTATGTTACATGTTCCAGGGGCCAACACTGGCACGCAGGGTGGAAACTTGTCCCTTCCACTTCTCTGCATCCTTTGGTGGTTTCCATTAGCTCTACACTGCTGAAACCAGCTCTGCTGCTTCCTTTGCTTGGGCTTTTGAAAAGATTTCTCTTGGAGATGCTCAGCTGCACTTTTCCAAGGCTCAGCTGTGGGTGGTTGTGTCCAGCTTGGCAGAAGTCGAGTGCTGGTTCCTGAGCCGGGTGTTTAAATCTCCACAAAGGTGCTCCGTGTTCTCCATCCTGGATTCACATCTGGATTTATTATTATTTATTTATTATTCATGGAGCTGAGCTGACCATGGACCCTTTGGAAACGTTTTCCCCCCCACACTGGCTCAAATCCCCTCCCGGTGTAAGGCCCTGCTTTCAGCTCCTGCAGTGTATAAGATTTATCTGGCAGCTCCTTCCAGCTTTACCAGCAGACCTCACTGCTGTGTTGTCCAGCATGAGTGCCCCCAAAATACTCAGATATCCAGAAAAAAGCTGGAAGAGGAAGAAACCTCAAATCTCTTTGCTGGTGATGAAATCTTTCCATACTCTGCCCTGACCTCCTTGCAGAAGTCTTTTCCTCCTTCCTTTTTTTTTTTTCCTTTTGGAAAGCATCTCCTTTTCTGCCTCAGCTCCCAGTGCCTCGCCAGCTCTCACAGCCCCATATTTTAACTGCTGAGAGAATGGCTGTGCTGAAAGGTCTGAGCTTTATCCCGAGGCTGCCCCTCTTCGTATTTCATGTGTTGCTAAGTTTAGGAGACGCCACGCTCAGCCTCTCTAGCCCTGCTGTCACCTCCTTCTCGGGTCACTCGGCCAATCCTGCTCTGCCCAGGGAGGTGCGTGTTGGCATTTCCTGCTGCACAGGAAACTCTTCTTATTCCTGAAGCTCTCTGGCTCTCCCAGGAGCTCCAGTTTTGGGAGTTGTCGCTGCATTCTGGGGGATATTCATTCTATAATGTTCTATAAATGGTCAGGTCGTACAAAGGACTTATTCAAGATAAAAAAACTGCGCTTAAATAGCAGCTTAGGTTGGATCAGGGAATACGTGATGAAAAACAAAGACGTGCATTTTGTCTGAAAAGGAAATAAAAATAAATTCATGCCCTGGCTGACTGTGCATTGAGATCACTTAAATGCTGCTGGGTTTTGCACACTGATGGTGGCTGTGTGAGTCCCTAACAGCAAAAGTTGAGACCGTGCTCTTTTTGAGAGGAATTGCCGAAAAAGACAATTTACTTGCTTCAAGAAAGAGACAAACAGAAAAGAAAGTAAAATAAAGAAGGGCAGATCATTTTCCATCTACTCATGGTGCCCACAGAGGAATTTGCAAGGGTTAGAAAAGCAACTGGTGGATCAGAACTCTGGAGATTTTGGAAACTGAACTGAAACTGTTCTGGAGACATCGCTGTGTAAGGATAATATGTGCTGCTCTGAATTCCTCATGCTTCCCAAAGGCTCTGGAAAATCCATGGGGCTGTCATCCATGGGGCTGTCACTCGAGCACCTAATTTCTCTGCAGCAAAAATTGCTTTTAGAACAGAAATCCAATTTGTTTAGCCACTGTTCCTAGAGAATTTTTTGAGCTTTGTGGAATTAGTAAAAGACCCTTTCTGACAGCTCTTCCAACATCATTCTTTGAGAGTAGGTTTTACTGAGCAAGGAAAATTACTATTATTAAATGAATATGTGTCATAAATGTGGAAAACACTACTCGAAGAGGATATTCCAAGTCCACTGAAATACTTCATGGTAAAAGAACAGACCTGAGTGGAAGTCTTCTAATAGGGACCTTCTCCTATCCCAGGCTGCTCCAAGCCCTGTTCAACCTGGTCTTGGGCACCTCCAGGCATGGAGCAGCCACAGCTTCTCTGAGCAACCTGTGCCAGGGCCTCACCTTCCTCACAGTGCTTGAGGCGCAAAGTTTGCAGATTTATGGGTGCCTCAGACATCTGAAAAAAAATTTGGTTGTGCAGGTGGAGGGTGGGAGGAGCGGGCAGTTGGGTCAAGGCAGCTCTACCCCCCTACTCGACACCAGCAAATGGCGCACGGGCTCCTTGCGGGATGGGAGCCGCGTCCTCCCTCTCTGCAGACACGGAGCGTGCAGCCCAGCTGTGGCAAATGGATGCACAAACACGGCAGGAGACATCTGTAACGTGGAAATGGGGAGTTCGGTACCTAGGGGGCCATTGTGCATTCAATGCACTGTGTTGGCTGGGCAGCCTGAATAATTACACACATTGATATGGGGAACCAGCTATGCAGGCAGGGGTTTGCTTTTAAGGCAGACCAACGGCTTCCTGTTTTGGAAATCTTGCCTCTTCAGTGCACAAATGCATAGTTTTGTATGTGCATAATTTGTGGCTGTAATTTTAGAGGCTCATTAAATAACTTGGCTGTGGAAATCAAATTGCCTTTCATCAAAATCCAGCAAGAGCTGGACCAGTTCTGCCCATCGCAGCAGCCCTTCTGGTCTTCGTTACATGGCTGAAAAGCACAAATGCAAATGGAGCTGCGGATCTGTAGCACGGGAGGGAGGGAAAGGGAGCTTGGAAGAGGGAATGGTGCTGGCAGCAGATTTCCAAGAGCGAGCTGGTCCTCTGAGGAGAAATGAGAGCTGCTCTGTTTTGCTGCCCGGGCAAGAAAGCAAAGTCCTGAGTGACGGGTTGGAGTGGGGCTGCCCAGGACCGTGTGACACGTCCAGAGGCCCCTTGGTGCCCTGCACTGCTCAGGGGACCTTCTGCCACCGCTGCTCAGCAATTCCCGGCCTGGCACCTGAGCACCGAAACCCTGCAGGTACCATCCACCCAACACTTCCATTTCTGGCCGCCCCGAGTAACTGCAGTGGAGTTTTCTGGCAGGAGGTCCCAGGCTTGATGCCATTTCTGGGATTGCTCCCTTCATGTCGGAGAACACTGTAAAATAACTCAGCAGCTCGTAAAGTCCAGATTTATTATCAGTGTTGCATGGTAGGAATGAGAATGAGAAACGAGCGCAGGTGAAGATGGGGAGAGGCAGATGCTCCTTGATGTTCTACAACATTGCCCAAAGTCAAGTGGAGATTTCTTTTAGAATTTTATTTTAATCTTTATATAAAGGTATTATGCCACTGCTCCCTTTCAGTGGGATTGACACTGAAATGAAGGCAACTACGATGCAAGAAGGGAAATCTGCTCTCTGCTGTAGCAGTGCTGCTTGGTTTGTGTCCCGTACTGTTGCAGCTGGCCAAAAACTCAGACACTTTCTGGGACTTCATCTTTATTCTGCACAACAGCAGCACAACCTCCTTCCCTCTCCAACCCTCCCTTCTGCAGTGATATTTATTTGCAGAAAAGTGGATTGGAAAGAAGGAAAAACAAGATGCAATTTCAAAAGGTCCAATGTCTAAAAGAAAAGTTTCAAAAAGGGAGGCAAATAAAGAGATAAGACAGATGCTGTTTCCTGTGGAAGGGGAGACGGCTCTTTGGCAGCTGATGAAGAAGAGGTGGGATTCCCCCTTCCTCTGATCCCTTCCATTTGGGGTTTCGGGTGTCTCCTTCAGAAACCCAAAGGTCACGCAGGGGACAGCACGCTCGCCAGAAGGGCCATCGGGCTGCCAACGTGTCAGCGATTCAAAGACCACTGACAGAGATAAGAATGCAGGAGAGGTGTAACTCCAGCGTCACCTCAGAGCCGCTGCAGCTCAGATCCACTTCAAAGGCAGGAGGCAGCAGCGGCTGCTCCGAGAGCAGGAGCCAAACAGGGAGGTTGAAAGCTTGATTATGACTTCTCGTGTTCCCCCCTGGGTGTGTGAAAATGGGCAGGAGGGACCCTCACACCGCAAGGTGGATGGGGACGCTTTAAAGGGATGCTTTTCCTCCATCAGAGACATCCACTGGGAAAGCTCCTTCGCAAGGACAACAAGATGTGCTGCTTGCCAAGGCTGCTCCAGCTGCACCAGCCCCATGTGAAAGGGTGAAATGCAGCAAGGGAGGCTCTTCAGAGATATCCAAGATGGGAAGGAGCTCGCAGGGTGCCTTCTCCCACGGATATCCATCGATCTGAACGCAATAACTCCATGTTTCCCTCATGAAACCTTGCAGCTGATGCCATTAGAGAGCTGCGGGACAGGAGAGCTTGTTCATGGTGGGCAACTCACCTGCCTTCAAACCAGAGGAGCAATAACTCCTGTCAGCACACGCCCAAACTCTTCATTTCTTCCTGTTTTGGTTTTTCTTTCCCCTCAGTTTTTTGTTTTGTGTGTGCCAAGTACATCCCTCAGCATCTCCACGCTAGCCCCTGGACTTTTCCAAACACTCAAAGGAAGCAGAAATGACTCCAAGCTTTTATCTGCGCTTTCAAAAGAATGCAAATCAGGAAACTCAACCTCAAAAGCTCGGGCTGGAAAGAGCATCCTCCCCACTGCAAAACATTTCACCTTTAATATATTCGAACCAGCCTATGAGACCATTTCTCCTGCCAAGACAACTTTTCCTCATTAACTGTTGTGTTCCAGGAACCTCTTGGCTTATTCCGAACTTTTCAGCACTGAAGCAGAACACAAATGTCCAGCTCACATAGACGAGAAATTAAATCACATTTCAATACCTTGGCAGATGCTAAATGCTGATAAGGAGGCAAATCCCCAGAAAGAAACACCACTGCACCAGGGGATTTTTGAAAGCAACCTGCAAAGGGAAAATCCTCCTGAGGACTTGAGTTTACACCTGTCCCTGCCATCCCAGGGCTCCCAGGGAATTGTGGAGCCATGTGAATGCTGACCACCATGGATTTTAGCTCCCATCGATGCTCGTGGCTGTGAAGTGGGGCTGTGATTGACAGGCCTAGAGATCTTCAGCTGTGAAAACCATATCTAGATGTGATTGCTGATCATGGTCCCAGGTCTTGGGCTTATACCTGATAAGATGGTGATGGGAGCGAGGTTGTACCTGGATTTCTCATCAACTCCTCTTCACCTGGGCTAAGAAAATGGACAGGAAACTCTTCTATCCTGCTAATAACGATTTTTTCCCTTCGATGCTCAGATATTGGATGATGTCCACTCTATCATAGCATGAGGGGCAAGTCATGGGAGGAAAGTGTTGAAAAAAACAATCCTTAACACCTGAATTCTAACTCTGAGATACTTCCATGAGTTCCCTACGTGTCCATGTAGGTTTTGAGTAGATTTCTTTATGCTGGTGTAGAAACACAGCTTTGACCAGCTAGTCCTAAAAATTTTGAGCAAAGCATCTCTGCACCTCAATTTTCCCCCAGGTAAAAATGGGGCAAGAAATAGAAATCCTTGAGGGGCAGGTGCCATGAAAATGCCTTTGCTGAAGGGCTGGGTTTGTGCCCGTGGCCGAAGTGTCCGTGCTGTGGAGGAGGGAGACTTTAAACCGGGGCAGGGCAGGAAGCTGTGGGAAGCCTGAGTTTAATCTGCTCCGTCTGTGAGTCAGAGCCCTAAATCTTCACATCTTCCGAGGCTTTTGCACTGCTGCCACGTTGGCTACGAGCAGCCAGCTCTCTGCTTTGCCCAGCTCCATTTGTGTCAAGGCCAGTTTGGGGCTTTTTCACGTGTACTAATGGGATAAAAGCGATCGGGATTGCTCCATCCTTTCCCTGAGAGGTTCAACAGCACTCGGAGAGAGCAGGGCTGCCTCAATCTCTGTTTCCATCTAGACAGCTCTTGTCTTGAAAAGACAAAGAGAGAGGTTGTTTAAAGTGGAGTAACGCATAGACAAAGTCTGTGGAAGCAAGGAAATCAAAATGCCAGCAGCCAGCTCGAAGCCTTTGCCTTCGTCTCCTTTCTTAATCTAATTTTGCAGCTGCAAAAATGTGGTGGAAATGGGAATCTGGCAAGAAGCACAGGCCGAGTCCCTCAGATAGGGAGCTGAGAATATCTGCCACGATTAGGGCTCTATAAATCTCAGCGTGTCTCTCCTAATTACTGCAACAGGAAAGCACTTAATTGTGCAGCCAGGATACCCTGCCTGACACAGGCACACAGCACCCCGAGCGCTAACCCTAACCTGGTTATCTGCCTTTGTCTCTGGACTAGTTAAATATAGATCAGCCAGACGGATCCGCCTGACCAAACAGGGAACGCTCCTGTGGGAAAGTAACCTGGGCTTGAACCTGCACCAGTGCTGGGTTGGAGCTGGCTTTTACACCCTCTTTCTTCCCCACCACATGCAATTTGTTAATTTGATGTTGTTTACTTGACCAGTTTTTGCCACCTTCAGGCCTGGGTGTGATTTATTTCTGAGGGGTGTCGCTGAGTTTGTGCCACTCTTTCTTCTGCAGATTTGTCCTGCTTAAATACAGCTTTTTAAGGGGATATTAGATGGACATAAGTCCATATAAGAAGCAAAAAAGTCTCTTTTCAGCCTTGATTATAGCCCTGGTCCCAATTAAACCTTGTCAGGGACTGGACACGGCACTCACTTGACAAACTGGTGATCAAAGGTTGGGCTTGATGATCCTGAAGTTGTTTTCCAACTTAAATGACTTTGATTCTGTGGTCACACTGAGGGTCTCAGTTTGACCCTGCTGCATTTTAAGGGCTTTCCATGGGCAAAGAGGCAGCTCTTGGTGCTGAGTCTTCAGTGCCTCCTGGTTTTTTTCCAAATGTCCTTGTCCTGGGCTGCACTGCTGGCTCGGGTATCACAGAATTATAAAATTGTTAAGGTTGGAAAAGATCTCTGAGATCATTAAGTCCAAATTTCACCAAACAGCCTGGGAGCTCAGCTCTTCCTGGGTATTTTATGGCTCTCTGTTAAAAGTTGCATTGACCCTGAATCCCAGCCCTGCAAATCCTCATTCCCATGAGGATCCCAACCATCTCACCTTAGTTTTCCCCGGAGATGGATGTTAAAAGTGATTTACTCCGAAATATCTCTGCCTTCAGCTGTATGGAAATTAATTTAACAGCAGGAAAAGTCCTAAAAGTGCTGATACTCACCTGACTGGTCAGCTTTTGGATTTTATTTTTTGGACATGTTTCACACTGCTCGTATTCCCTGATTTATAGGGACACCCTGATGGATATGGTGTAGAAGGTACATGACTGAAATTATTAAGATGGCACATATGAAAGGATTTATTTAACTGTGATTAGTGACATAAGAGAGGGATTCTGCAAAAGGAAGCTCTGTCAGTTCAGTGTCTTGTGCATCCTCTCCTTCCCTCCTCTCCCTCCCCACACCCCACACCTATTCCTTACCCAGGGCCTGTGCCAGCAGAGGATGCAGCTATCAGTTTTATTCGCTCATGTGGGCAACTTCTTGAAATTGTTGCTACTTTTTAAAATTAACAAAGCAAACAGTGAAAATCAGAGGGTTTGGCAGGCGACGGAGAAACCGCATCTCTCCCTTCTCTTAGCTACATGTCATAACAAAACCCTGGGCCAGAGAATTAAGAAATTTTCTAAAAATGTCCCCGTGATAGTTGCCAGGGTATCTGTCTGTCTGAGCACACACATGAGCATATCTGCAAGAGTTTTTTAATGCTTTCTTTTAAAATAAATGAGTTCCTTTCTTTATAACCTGAAGCATCATCAATGGATACTAATGAAAACAAGATTTGCTTTTCCTTGGGAGATGAGAAACCACTGTAAATGTGCACAGAGATACAAAAGGAGGGATCTTCTCCCTTTGGAATGTGTTTTGTGGGACACCTGGGTGGGTTTAGCAGGTTGCAGAGAGTCATGCAGAGGTTTAAAATGTTACCAGCCACGCTCTGAGCCACACTCACCTGTGGGGCACTGCAAGCAGGGCTGGCTGTGCTGCCAAGAAAAGGCTTTCACCTAACTCAGGGCTGCTCAGGACCATGAGAGAAGCTTGTGAAATGAACTATTTCACTTTTCCAAGTGCTGTAATGGTTTATTTTTATTTTTCTTCAGTGTTTCTACAGATGCACTGATGTTTCCGTCAGTGGGAGGACTCCCCTCACTTCAGCAGGTCTCTCCACCATCCTTAACCCCACAGAAAATGCTGCTGTGTGTCACACACACATTATCTTTAAAAAATCCATTTCAAATTCTTGGACAACGTCAGAAAACTGGAGGATTAATTTTTAAAAAAAGCACATTACACCATATCATTCTCAGTATTGCAATGAAATCTCCCTAAACATCATCCTTTAGAGCGAGCTCAGTGTGTCGTAACACGGCTGCCTTTCCAACAGCCAGCTAATATCATCTCTTAGGAATTTATTATGAGTGTTCTATGCCCTGTAACATTTTTTATGTCAGGTTGTTAATCGCAGCAAGCAGGATGTGTTGAACGCACGTTTGGGTAGGAAAGATTAATTCCACCCTGGCATTTGCCACTCAAAGCTTTGGGGCAAAAAGGAATATCCTTATCCAGTGCCATCAGTGCTGCTGGTTTAGTGCATCCAAAGGGCTGCAGGGAAGAAGACAACAATTCATCAAGAAGCGTTTTCCAGTCGGGACGTGTCATAAAGTTGTTTTTGGGAATAGCCACGCACAGCCCCCACGCTGTATTTTTCAATGCCCAGCGCACATTTCCGTCTGATCCATCTTTTCATCTGTCTGCTCGGTTTAATTGCTCCGCCGTGGGTTTCAGACTGTTTCTCACTGTATTATTTTAATGATCCTTTGACTGAGTCAGACTGGAAGAATCCCATAAACTTCAGTGACACTGGGGGTGATGTGGATGGGCACAAATCAGGCTGCAGCCTCTCTCACAATCCTTCCCGGGACTCCCAGGGGAAGACAAACAGTTTTAAAATTTGACCTAAAAAATCTGTCCGTGGCTTGAGCCGAGCCCTACAAAGAAGCACCACAGCTAGGTCTCCGTGCTCCAGCTGATAAAAGGTTTCCAACAGCTTTTCTGGCTTAACCATGACCATTTTCACTTGAGAAGCATAAAACATCCCTGGCAGCACCGGTGGCAGGCCGCTCTGTGGAGCGCACACTGGAGATGGCAGCAGAAGCACCAGCAGACAGGAGGGAAGGACAGCCCGTTCCAACATGCTTTCCATCAGCTGGGCTGTCCAGACAGGGACACGCACGTTACAGAAATCCACTGAGCCAACCCAGAAATCAAAGCACTTTCGGCAAGGGAGGGAAGGAAAGAAAAACAGTTTCACCTGCTTCTCTTTTCAAGCAAAAGCTGCTGACGGAGCAGCGTGTGGCACGTTGGCACAGGCAGGTAAGGGCACAGCTGCAGCTGAGGGACAGGTTTTTTTGGGATGCTTCTGGCCAGCCGTGGGTTGCATCAGCTCTGTGAGCATTAATGCAATAGCTGGGTGACTCCGGAGATGCATTCCTTGGAGCCAGCATGGTGTCAGCAGCACCAGCTGTGGTGCCCAACACGGCTTCACTGCACAGATTTATCTATGGCTTGGAGCAAGTGTCACCTCTGTTTCTAATTATTTTTTCCTCCAAATGACTGGAGATGCCTGAGAAGTGTGGAATCTCTGGGATAAGCGCTGTGTCTCGTGCAGGGGATGGGGCAGGGGGGACCTTGAGTGGTGCCGGTGGTGAGGCTGCCCTGGAACAGAGGCTGGACAGAGGGAAAGGATAAAGGGCAGGGATTTATGGAAAGGCCTTCCCAGGGCACACCTTGGGCAGTGCAGGAGTCTCACAGAGACTGCACCCAGGATGGACACAGCCACACGTTTTTTGGACAGATAGAAGTTCTGTCCATTTGCATATCAGAGGTTAATTGTCCAGTTACAGCTTCAGGCAGTGCAGTCCCATTCTCTCAGTTTGCTCCCCCACAACTCACTTTTGTTTCCATTTCTCGGGGCCTGAGACAGTGAGGTGTCCTTGATTCTCAGGCCTGGAGAGGAATTGTTGTGTCCGACCAAAATGGGAAAAGCAGCAGCTAACACTCTGTATGGAGCGCAGAGTTACACACTAAAGAATTGCAGGATTACAAACATATGCATATATAAAAGCTAAAATCCTAAGGCACCAGCAGGAGATGTGGGTGGAAGGGGTGGCAGCCCCTGTGAGAGGAGGGTTCTGCCTGGATGTCATGGGGAAAAAGAGGGGACACTGCAACTGTGCCCTGGGGCTCCAGCTTGTGCAGGGCTCAGCCCGGCTCATTATTTTGGGCAGGACCACCAGATGAGCAGAGATGAGGAGGGTGACACCAGCTTTGGGGTTTCTGGTGGGCTTTCAGTGCTGGGTTCGTGCAGACAAATCGCTGCTCTCCTGGCCCATAACGCTGGGCACACCAACTCCTGCTGGGCTGACAGGATCGGGGAATCACCGAGGCTGGAAAAGAGCTCTGGGATCATCGAGTCCAACCTTCGGCTGATCACCACCTTGTCAACCAAAGCAGAGCACATCCAGAGCCATGGCCAGTGGTTTCTCCAACACTTCCAGGGATGGTGACTCCACCACCTCCCTGGGCAGCTGTTCCTGTGCTTGATACCTTACCTGGATCAGGCAGAATTTAGGAGGGAGTTTTGTGGCACCTGGTTTGGGGCTGAGGCACCCCAATATCTGCAAAGATATTGATCAAGGCTTAAAACCGTCCTGGTGGGGTTTAGTGCTCGTTCCAGTCGAACATTAGGGAGGGAGGAGAGGGTCCAGTGATGCTGCACACCCTGGTGGAAGTTTGCCAGCTCCTGTAGGGTTGATGGACCTGGTTTATTCTGACACACTTGAAATCTGAATCATGGTTATTATTTATGCATTGATATTAGCAGTAATTCTGCTTCTTATTTTTTTTTCCCTGAAACTTTTCCTAAAGAACAGAAAGAGAAAGATATAAGTAACACATTTTCAAATGTTCTTTCCTAGTGAGTTACTTGGCCTGACATTGGAAATGAATTATTTTCCATTGTACCAGTGACCCCTGTTGTGTGTTCTATTAACACCACATGTTAAACTTTTATATTTTTAGTAAACCATGACCTTGTACATTCTCTGTCATTTCCCACTGGCATAAGTACAACACATGTGGTATGAAAGTTAACGGTTTTCATTTGTATACAGAGCTTTTCTATCTCAGGCTCGTATGAAAGCACACAGGTCATGGTAATCAGGGCATCCCAGGATTTCACCAGCTACAAACAGTCACAACAAAGTGGATGTGTTTTCCAAAAAACATATTTTTGGCATCCTGCTTTCTTCTGTGTTGTGCAAATCCAGATGAAAATGGGATCTTAAAAGGCTGTGTTAAATTTTTTGATCGTGCTAATCCAAACAACTGTCTCCAACACATGCACGAGCAGGAGGAAGTCTATAAAATGTCAGGTTTGGTCTAAATATCTGCAGAACAAATGTGGCTCAGGAGCATGACCAAGTGTGCAAGACTCTTTAGATAAAAGATGATGTCACAGAGGTTCGGTATTTTATTTCATCAAATTGTAACATTGCCTTAGACATCTAAAAAATTATGGATGATTTATGGATAGAGCCCAGGCTATGGAGAATGAATAATTCCTTCCAGTTGCCCAAATATTTCTTTTTTTTTTTTCTTTCCCTCTTTTTCTTTTTTTCTTTTTTTGTAGCCTGGGCTTTTTAGATGTGATGTTTAGGTGCACTGGGGTGTGCTCTCATCTCGTGCCTGCTCACTCACAGAAATGTGCCCACGCGTGGAAACACTGACCTGTGTGGCCATTTGGGCTTTTTCCCTGAAATCCAGCTGGAAGCAGGCACTTCCAGCACTGATCCCTCTCTTCTCCTGAGCTGATCCACGGGGGTTTCTGAAACACTGCTGCTCACAGTAAGAGCTCACATCTTGGCACAAATGCCCAGGGCAGTGGTGGAGGGATTTAAAAGCTGTGTGGATGTGGCACGTGGGGACGTGGGCCAGTGGCAGCCCTGGTAGTGCTGAGTTAAGGGTTGGACTTGATGATCTAAGAGGGCTTTTACAGCCTTAATGATTTTGTGATTTTGTGTTTTAAAAAAGGGCAAAACTTGAAGTCAGGTTGAGGTTTCCTCAGCTGCTTTGGTGGACTCAAGGTCAAGACAGGGACCATCCTCCAGCACGGAGAATTGTGCGGGTTTCCATGATCCAGCACACAGCAGCTGTGAATGGAAAGGAAAAAAAAAGAGTAAAAATGTGTAATTTCACGAAATCACAGGGAAGGCATCTCAAAGATAATCCAGTTTCACCCCCTGCCATGGGCAGGGACACCTTCCACTATCCCAGGGTGCTCCAAGCCCCATCCAGCCTGGCCTTGGACACTCCCAGGGATCCACAGCTTCTCTCGACAGCCCGTGCCTCAGCCCCTGTCACACTCACCTGTCACACCCCAGCACTTGCTCCCTTTCCCTGCTGAGCCTCGCTGGGTTCTCCATGTGGGGATCTCTGTGCCTTTGCCGTGTGCTGGGAATCAGGAGCTCAAACCTCTTCCCAGCTGGCTCTGGCAGTGTCACCACCTGGATCCTCCAGGATTCCACCTGCTCCTTGCCTCCCTCTCTTTTCCACCCATCTCCTGCAGGCTGGCAGCACCTCTGGGCACTGGGAATGCTCTGGGTCATTGCAGGGCACAGGGCCAGTTGTCCCCTGCTTCCCAGGACTCTGAGGTGCTGTCTCAGGCTTCCAGGCTGGCAGCTTCCTACATGGCATAATCCTATTTGTGATGTGACACCACGGCTGCCAGGACAAACTTCCAACGCTTGGCTCGAGACCAGCCAGGCTCAGATTTTATTTATGACAAATTACTATTGCCTCAACAATCCCATAAAGATTTCTTTTTCTCTCCTCCTGGTGCCGTGGCCATTGTGGAGTGATCGGGGCGTTTCTAACAAAAAAAGCACATTCCCTGGTAGTAAAACCTTAAAACAAATTGTGTTTGCGTTCATCCTCTGTGGTAAAGCTTTTTTTTTTCTTTCATTTGCCCTTTAGGATTTTATTCAGAGTGGGATTTAGTGTTCTCCCAGCACTCAAGTCAGAAAACAAGGATGGAGAGGAACAGGCAGGTGGGGAACAAATATGTGAGGAAAAATCATGATTGCTCAAAGGGTTGCCCTGGTTTTGGGGTGTCTTCTCTCCAAATCTTTTGCTGGGTTCATATTTATGCTTCAGATTTCCCAAGAAAATAACTCCTGAGTTTTCTCTGTTCCTGATTCCCTAGAAAGTCCTGGAACAGGAGAACTTGATGCACCCATGGAGATAACCAATAAAGCAGATTTTTTCAAGGATCCCAGTTATAAATATACAGAAGTTAATAAATAAAGGGATTTCAGCATGTCTTCCGTGTAATGACAAACAAACCAACCCAGATCCATTTATCTGCCAGGTTTGAAAGCGTGACTTGTCAGAGATGGGGGGAAGTCTCCTGTCAGCAGAGATAGTGAGAAGGATGGAAGGGAGAATACAGGCAGGAAGGGATGGAGCAATGAAGAGGAAATGTAGGAGAGAAAAAAACCCAAAAAACCAGCAAACCAAACTAAGAAGATTACAGGGGGAAAAAAACCTTGCAAACAAAGCCAATGAGGAAATAGGAGATGGAACTGTGGCTATGCATGAAATGTAGGATATAGGGGACTCACCCCTCCAAGAGGCATATTTGTACTTGTAGGAGGAATGAAAAAATTTTTAATTTCCAAATAAGTACAGCAGGTTGCCTGGGCTTGAAAATTGATATTGTTGAAAAAAAAATGAAAAAAGAAAAGAAAAACTGAATAATTGGTGGCAAAACAAAAGACATGGGCTGAAGTGATAGGAAGGATCTGTTTATTAAAGGGAGCTGCTCTGTGGGACTACATAAATCCCTGTCAGCTGAGGGGCTGCCTGTGCCTGTAGCAGGTGTAGCAGGGGCTTGGTGTTCAGGCTTAAAACTGCTCCGTGCCTGAGGATCTCTGGGAAGAGCAGAGGATGTGAACGTCTCCTTGCTGGGTCTGTTGCAGCCTTTCTGAGGGTAATGTTGGAAGCAAAGCCACCCCTTCCCAGCACGGATCCCAAACTGCATCCGTCGGCCATTCCAGCTGGGCACTGGTGGCAATGCTGGGCTGTGCCAGGCCAGGACCTAGAGCTCCTTAGAGAGCAGCTCTCTGATAGCTTCTGAATCAAGGCACTCCCTTGTCTGGGGCTTTTCCAGGCCCTGGGGTGGCAGATCCCTCCCCAGCGGATCCCTGGAGCACTGGTGAGCTCTCTCCAAGGGCAGCTCCCTGCCTGGAGTGACACAAACCACAGCAGGACTTGATGGATACCAGAGCAGCCAGTCAGGCAGACACTGGCTGGCTTTTCCACTGGAGCTCTCCCCCTGCTATTATTTATATTCCATTTCACTTGCTCACATGTAACTTAAAACCAGCCCAAAGTCAGCAGCCCCATCCAGCCATGGGCCAATTAGGCTGGAGGAGCCCTGTCTCCCTTTCTTTCTGCCTTTCTCCCTCTCTCTCCCATCGTTCCTGCAGGCAGGAATAAGGCTGGCTACTGTTAGGCACTCCCAGTGGTGGCCCAGCAAAGCCTGGGTGCCAGTTCAGTGGCTGAATATGGGCCCTGTTTATTTTTCTCAGAGTGGCAATTTTCAAGGGTTTGGAAGAGCTGTTAAAATTAGCGTCAAAAATTTCAGCCACAGAAAAGGTCTTTTCACCTTATTTTTCAAAAAGCCTTTTGTTTCCCGGAGCAGCCACCCCTTCCAACCCGCTGGAAAGCCTCAATTTCCATCTGGGAATAAAAACCACCATCTTCAGACCCCAGAAGGAGGCTTGGACAGGTTTTGGTGGGATCAGGCTCATTTCCATGGGTGCGAATGGCACCTGCCAGGAGGGAAAGCATCAAAATCCATCCCTTGGAAAGGCTGAGCAAACCCAGCCAGGCTGGAGAGCAATTGGAGGGAATGGTGCTGCTCCAAGAAGATGCCAGGAGGACACAAATCTCCACCTCAGCATCAAAAGAAATAAACATCCCCTTCAGGACTGATGGCTCTTGACATCCCAGGGCCTGGGCAGCATCAGGAGGGAGGAAGGTGATGCCTTCTGACAGCTCGGCATGACATCTGGCCAGATCCCCTTCCCAGGAGTGGAAAGAAATAGGGATTCCCAAAATATTTGGCAGCAGTAAAATGGGATTCTTCATAACTGCTCCTAGAGCCTCCCTGTCCTACAGGATCTGTAGCAGGCTCTAAGTGAGTCCTTGCTGTGGGCAGAGGGTTTGGAGTCAGGCTCTCTGCTCTGTTTTGGAAAATGAATGGCAGATAAGGAGTCTGGAGACGCAATGATTAATTCGGTTCCTCCAAAGCTGCTTTTTAAAATTCAGGCCAAGGTCCCTTGAGTCAGCAAAACTCAGCGGGAGCTCTCATAAAAATAGGGTCTCTTTTGAAAATTCACATGCTTCCTGTTTGTGCAAACGCCGTGAGAACTGCCTTTCCCATGGCACGTCTGGGCTGGAACCAGGAAATAGACGGGAATTTGGAAACAAGGAATAATTGCTAAAAAAAAAAGAAAAAAAAAGACAGAAAGATAATCATATTTCTTTTTCCCTCTCAGGCTGAAAGAAAGCTTTGTGTAGCTTGCTATCCTGTTAGCTATCCTGTTATCCTGTCCTTAACCAGGTTTGGACTGGGTTATCCATGTTGGATTCGGTGATCCGTGTGGGTCCCTTCCAACTCAGGATGTTCCATACCCCAGGATGCGTCAGGCCAACACAGTCTGGTGCAAGCCAGTGCTGGAAATTGTGTTAATGTGTTAAAACATGGTCCTGATGAGGTGTGTGACTGTCCATGGGTTTGGAGCTCATGGGGAGAAAATCCTGCTGTGGGAGGGGATTCAGCCTGGAGATCATGGAGAGAAAATCCTGCTGGGAGAGGGAATTCAACCTGGAGATCATGGGGATCAAATCCTGCTGTGGGAGGGGATTCGAACTGGAGATCATGGGGATCAAATCCTGCTGGGAGAGGGGATTCAAACTGGAGATGATGGAGAGAAAATCCTGCTGGGAGAGGGAATTCAACCTGGAGATCATGGAGGGAAAATCCTGCTGTGAAAGGGGATTCAGTCTGGTGCGCATGGAGAGAAAATCCCGCTGGGAGAGGGGATTCAAACCAGAGATCATGGGGGGCAAATCCTGCTGGGAGAGGGGATTCAACCTGAAGTTCACGGAGAGAAAATCCCGCTGTGGGAGGGGATTCAACCTGGAGATCATGGAGAGAAAATCCTGCTGGGAGAGAGGATTCAAACTGGAGAGCATGGGAATAAAATCCTGCTGGGAGAGGGGATTCAAGCCCTCTCTGCAAATGTTGTCCCAGTGAATTCTGCTCCACATCAAGCTCTGAGAATGTGTTTGCAGGGCAGGAGTTTCACCCACTCTCACTCATGGTTGGACACCGGCATTTTTAGCTCACCTTGATATCCCCTGGAAATCATGGAATCATGGAATCATTAAGATTGGAAAAGATCTCCAAGATCATCAAGTCCAACCTTGGCAACCAAATCACGGTTCTGAGTGCCACGTCCAGTCATTCCTTGAACATCTCCAGGTTGAATCCAGCCTGAACCTCCCCTGGTGCAAGCTGGGGCCGTTTCCCCTCGAGATGTGTCCATGTCCACACTCCTGCAGAAGTTCCTTGTGCTGGCACTCATCCAGCTCGAGGCAGACAGAAGACCTGCCCAGCCAGCGTTTTCCCTTCCATTTAAACACAAATTTTCTGAGGTTTTTAACAGCCTGGCAGAAACAGGAGGAAAAAGAGAACACCCTGCAAGCTTGTTAGCAAGTGGGATGTAAATCCAAGGAAACTTCACTCAGTCCATTTGAGTTCCTCCAGATTGATTTGAGGATAATTGACATTATCCTCATTATTTATCCATCATTTTGAACATCTAGATAATTAATGATTGCGTCCAAACAAACATATAAACCTCAGAACACTGAAATTATTCAGATGGGTGAATATCTATAAGCATTTTTGCTGCAATTTCCTTTTTTTTTTTTCCATTTCCACCATGGCCACCTTCAAATTGATGCTTTTTGGGTTACTCATTAAGGTCTGAGAATGAGTATTTTGATCAATTTAATTTACAAGATGAAAACCATACAAGTTTTGGCAGGATGACCTCGGTTAAATTATTAGCTGCTGGTTTTGTTTAGGCCATAGATAAAGAAAATATGTTCAGTTTAAAATCCCAAAGCCTCTGACTACGTCAGTTGTTATTTTTTTTTGAACATTTGCTCTTCCTGGATGTTTTCTAGAATTCATGTTGAGTGACTGTACAGACTTATGTTTCTTTTTTAAATTCTTTGAGGGAATCCCCCATAAGGACCGTTCCTACGCAGTAAGAATATACAAATTATGACTTTTCCTGATGTTAATATGTGCAGAGCTGGGATTTTGTGATATCCACAGGAATTTCTCAACCACTTGGCAGAGGGGCTCAGCACCACCCACATGTACCAGGTCACTCAGTACCTTCATTTTAAGGACTAGGGTGAGAAAAGAAATTTCCCTTGGCTAGAGTAGGATACTTCTGCATTAAATATTCCCTATTATAACACAGTATTTCCTGCCATCACCTCCCCCTGTACGTAGGAAAAAAAAAAATCCTGAAAGGTTTCTAGAATAAAGAAGAATAAAGCATAACCTAGATGATTTTGTTTAGGTTTAGAAATCTGCCGGTTTTGTGATAGAAAAAATATTTACTTTCAAATTAAGAAGGTGTGGCTTCAGCAGAGGAGACAAAACATCCCCAGTGCCGCCGTGGCGGCATCAGGACCATCGATTCTCACGGGGACGGTGCCTTCTGTGGCTCCTGCTTCACCCCGAGGCCCCGCTCAGCCCATCGCCCTCC